>JAJOOR010014135.1:0-35549 GCA_036250505.1 Solanum acaule | reverse complement strand
ATGAAGATCCTCTGTGAAGGGCATTGAGATGTCGTGTTTGTACTATTTGAAGTATACTCTATCTATCTACCCGGCCATGTACACCCCTAGTTTTGTCCTTTTAGTTTATTTATTCGTATAATTGCAAAAGAAGGCAAGGTATGTTAAGGCAAGGCAAAACTCTATCTATCTATCTATCAAAACTTGGAACATTTTAAAATAATATATTTTGAAGTTTACAAGATCTTGTTAACTTGATAATACATTTGTGACATATATAATACTTTAATTTAAATACAAATACCTACCCAACAATCAACTACATAACAATGGAAAAATTAAAAGATTTTAATGTTAAAGCCACCGGAGTTGATAAAAAACTTCCACATTTAAACAAAAAGTGGATACAAACCAGAAGAGCGTTAGGAATTAAAGCATTATACTTTATTCTTAAACGTTTATATATATATATATTCATGACATATGATTACATGAGCATACCATACATGTTTAATTCAATGAGGTCAGATGTCGGCCATGGAGGTCATAACAGTTTCAGTTTCAGTTTCAGGTGGTATCTCTATTATCCTTTTGTCACATCTATTTATGATTTCACCTGCTGCCTTACATATCAGTATATTTTTATTTGTATTGACGTTCCATTGCCTGGGGACACAACATTTTGTGCTACAGGTTCAGAAACGGGCCCTGATCGACCTTTTCAATAGGGATGTTGTCTCAGCTGAGGATTGGTAAGCTCCATTCTTCTTGGAGTTAGTGGGGTCGGTAGGTTTTGCATACTTGAGTTTGTAGATGATTGTTGTTATCATTGGGGAATTTTCCAACCATTTGAGTTGTGATATTCGTAGAGACTTTTGGACATACTATATTGAGTCTTTTTAGCTTTCCGTTATAGCCTTGTCAGCTTGGCGTAGATGTGATTTCAATTGCAGCCTTATCGGTTGCTAGGTCCTTATCATTTAAGTTTTCCTTGCCGGTCCTTTCATTATGTCTTTGATATTATTGAGACCTCGCCGATACAATTATCTTATTTCACTATGTTATTGTAAGGGCCTTGTCGGCCCTCATTGTACCATTTCCTTTATGTTTTAGTGGTTCACTCGGTCAAGTGAGGCACTAGGTACCTGTCACGCCTCTCCTAGTTTAAGGCGTGACATAATGTGGAGACTATGGAAGTTCAAATTCCGTGTGGATGATAGAGTAAGGAGATGGGACTATAAGGACCCTCCAAGTGTTGGTTTTGTGAAATGTCTAACCAAGAAACACTTGCTCCTGTGTTTCTTAAATCATATATAGCTAACAGGACTTGGTCCTACTTTTTCTCTTTTGCAGGTTTAAACATGGTAGGACTTCAACTGGGAGAAATTATAATGCTCTGGTGGGGAGGAAACATCAAGAAAGACTTGAGACCATACTACAGATCTGTACCAACATTTGTAATATGGGAACTATGGAGGAGAAGAAACAAGAAGAAGCATGAGGGGAAGAAAACATCTTTGCATAGGATCATCCACAATGTCACTAGGAACATATTCATGTTGATTCAACTGAGGAAAACACGGATGAAATGTTCTGCCAGCTGTCCAGAAATGATAAAAGAACTAGAAAGTTATAGGACTAGGATGAAGGTTATATAGTAAGTTCATATTCCTTTTGCCTAAGAGATGCTACATGAGATATTAGGGCTACCATTGAGAACACCACGAACATATTTGCGGAAGCTAAAGCTATTTTAATAGCATGTAAGCATTGCAATCAATCATACCACAATAGAGTCATCATTTAGACGGATTCAGTGTTACTAGTTAAGGACCTAGAAGGGAAGTAGGCTGCTCCTTGGATAATTGCATATTTGTGGCAGAAATAAAGAACATATCTTCTGGCATTTTCTAAGGGAGGGGAATCAGCTAGCAGATTACCTGGCTAATATAGCCATTGATGAAGGTGATTGCTACTACACAGATTTTATAAGCATAGAAACAAAAGGGATAAAAATTATAAATAGCGATAAATTAAATTGCCCCTATTTAAGAGTATTACCAGCGCGAGGATTTTAGGGCAGGGGAGGCTACACCATGAAGTTTTTCACATTCACGACATTTACAAAGGTCAGGATGGTGTCAAAGTTGGTGAAATGCTATCTAGCCTAAGCAATTACAACTAACAAAATGGGGTCAGTCAGACAGTTAATGGGGTCAGTCAGACTGTTAAATCTGGAAGAAGCTTGCAACACTTATCTTAGGCGGTGGATCAGAGCTACCCATTTCGGAACCACCTGCAGAGAATCAGAATTTAGGGCCCATAGGGGGAGAAAGAAGGAGAACTATGAGTGCTCACCAAGTGAAGAAGTAACCCTCCATTGGACTAGATCCATCAACAAAAACAATGAGCATAACCCATACAACCCAACTGAAACAGGAACAGAGATCAGTAACAAGAAAGAAAGCAGAAAGGAGACCAAAAAACTTACTCATGATAGTTGATATAAGACCAAGAAAGAACATCAACTCCAGCTGGTTGATGATCCAAAGCTAAAGCAAGTGGAGACTAGGGTCGGTCCACGACGACAACATTTCTCAGGTGGAGAGGGTTTTTAGGAAATGGAAAGAAGGATTTGAAATAGGAAATCCTAGACAAGCTGAGACTAATAGAGTGACAAAGGCGGATGTCCGGAATGGGCATGTGTCCTTTTTGTTTTGTACTTGGTGGATTTGGATAATAAACCCAAATGAGTTTGTACTTTTTTTTTTCTACTCCTATTTATAAAAGACTCCCAAAATTTGACTAAAAAGAAATAGGTTGTATGGAAAACGATATATGTCGAGGGCCTCAATTTATTTTGACTACAAAAATAGGGATTGTCTTTACTTACGTGACTTAGAACTAAATTAATCATTTTTGCGAAATGTATTAAGGACCATTTCAATCCTTCATTAGATCATGAAACTTACATAAATATGTTGTATTAAGAAAATATTTATCATTTATAGCAATAACATATTTTTCACTTGAGCACTTATAATACATTTATAATACATTTTTAATACATATTACAAAGAACAATTTATAAAAACATATAAATTTTATTGATGGATAATACATTTATCACACATTTATAATACATTGTCAATTTCTTACCAAAAAAGTATAGTATATTTTAAAACACTTATAATACATTTATATTCATGCATAATTTACTTTTAATACATATTGCAGATTTATCATAGTATTGTTATGCATGACTATAAATGATTATAAATAAAAAATATCACTAAAATCAATAATTATTTTTTCTTTATATATTAAGGAACCAAAACCCATATATTAAGTATTTATTTATTTTTATTAGAAGTATGGTACCTATGTGAAAAAAGCAAAAATTAAATGTTAGATATGTAAATGAATATATATATAGTTGTGCGACATAGTCTTGACTTAACAAAAAAAAAAAGGAAGAGACAGATTTTTAGGTAATTTGTGGAAGGAAGACCAAAGTAAGAGTAACGGTGTTGTGGACATTTTGTTGTTTTGTTTTGACCATCTCCTCCCCTATTAACGAGTGTACCAAACCTTGAGGAGGAGAAGGAGAAGGAGAAGGGGATCAGAAGAATGCATCCGTTGAATGCAGTGGCAGTGGCTCGAATGGCAACGAGGAACGGGGCTGTCCCAGCTGGTCTGGGGGCAGAAATAGCATTTGGGACGGTGTCATGGTTTGTCTACGCTGGGATCTCATGTGTCTTAGTACTCTTTGCTGGAATTATGTCCGGATTAACATTGGGTCTCATGTCTTTGGGTCTCGTTGAACTTGAGATCCTTCAACGAAGTGGAACCCGCTCTGAGAAAGACCAAGCAGGTACGTATATATAAAATGAATTCATGAGATGTACATTTTTATATAAATAAATACTACTTTTTTTTATATTTTTCAGCTACAATCCTTCCTGTTGTTCAGAAGCAACATCAGCTTCTTGTCACACTACTTCTTTGTAATGCTGCTGCAATGGAGGTAAACTCTCTCTGTCTCATTCACTTATGCTCTCTTAATATATAGTACTAATTTCTCGAATATTTTTTTTTCAGGCCCTACCTCTGTACCTGGATAAGCTTTTCAACCAATATCTGGCCATTATATTATCAGTAACTTTCGTTTTGTTTTTTGGAGAGGTAAATTGCATGGAAATCTGGATTTCTCACCATTTAAAATCTATCTATATATATATGCTATAAATGTTTGTTTTTTCTCAGGTTATTCCTCAAGCAATATGCACAAGATATGGACTTGCAGTAGGTTCTAACTTTGTTTGGCTTGTTCGTATTTTGATGTTCCTATGCTATCCTATTGCTTACCCCATCGGAAAGGTAATGAGTGCAGTATTTTAGAATTGAGTGGCCGGGGAGTTTATTAGAGTAAAATATGGTGTCCATGTTCATTATGTGTTTGCAGATCCTAGACTGTGTATTGGGACATAATGAAGTACTATTTAGAAGAGCTCAGTTGAAGGCCCTTGTTTCAATCCACAGTCGAGAGGTTAGTGTGTGTGTGCGCATATGTATTTTCCTTTGGGAAGCGATTATTTGTTAATAGCAAGTCTGTTTCAGGCTGGCAAGGGAGGTGATCTCACACATGATGAGACAACAATCATTAGCGGAGCACTCGATTTGACTGAGAAGGTACTCATATCAATATTCTCATTCTCCCACCTACATCCTCTCTCTCTCTCACACCTTCTTCCTTTCTTCTCAAAATTGCTATTCATAGACTGCTGAGGAGGCTATGACACCCATCGAGTCAACATTTTCATTGGATGTCAATTCAAAGCTCGACTGGTACCTTTTTTTACTTCTCAACATATATATGTTATTATGACTCAAGTTACACATTTTCTTTTTCTCATTGAAGGGAGGCAATGGGAAAAATTCTTGCACGGGGTCATAGTCGTGTTCCTGTCTACTCTGCAAATCCAAAGAATGTTATTGGACTTCTACTGGTGACCTCTGAATTCTCACCGTCACAGCAACTTTTAAATCTTATTTCCCTAACTATTCAATTTTCAAAATGATTTTAGGTAAAAAGTCTTCTTACTGTAAGGGCCGAGACAGAGACACCAGTTAGTGCAGTTTCTATTCGCAGAATTCCACGGTATTAATGTTTTGCATCTATATATATGAACTACAGCTATATATATATTTATATTCTAACAGCATTGTATCGTCAGTGTTCCTGCTGATATGCCTCTATACGACATACTTAACGAGTTTCAAAAAGGTAGCAGTCATATGGCTGCAGTGGTGAAGGCTAAAGGGAAAAGCAAAAAGCCTCCCTCACAGAAACCTGAAGCCAACAGTGAAAATTCTCTAGAAACTGCTCCTCTTCTGATGAAAAAGGACGGGAAGTCAGATAATGTGGTCGTTGATATTGACAAGGCTATACTGCCAGCAGTATATACATCAGGTGATGCAGTGACAAATAGTGTGCTTCATTCATCAGATGATATTGAGGATGCTGAAGTAATTGGTATTATCACCTTGGAAGATGTATTTGAAGAACTGTTACAGGTTATTTTTATTTTTTTTAATTTCCAACTCTGTCACACACTTGGCTATAACAGATGGAACTTACATTTTACAAACTTGTCACTGGTGCAGGAGGAAATTGTGGATGAGACGGATGAGTATGTTGATGTACATAAGAGGTGCTTGAGAATCGGGAACCTTAGTTTAATCTGATCAGTATTATTGATGTTGAAGAGCATATGTTAATGTTCTTTCCATTGTTTACAGGATACGTGTGGCTGCAGCAGCTGCTGCTTCATCAGTAGCACGAGCACCTTCAATCCGGAGGTTGACAGCTCAAAAGGCAGCTGTAAGTACACATTAATCGAATAGAACTCTCCTGATAGATGATGTAAAATTCTTGAAGAGTCAATATTCCACATGTATTATAATTTCTTGAATTGCCAAAATCTGGATTCACAATTTGATATTGTTAAGACATCTCGACTGCACCTGTGCTGACTTATTGTGAAAAACACACTATTTTTTATTCCCTCCCTATGATGTGAGTGCATTGTTTCATGTAGTGATTTTTGAAGGTTGAGTTTATATAACTCTTAATGAAAATTTGTAGACCATATGAGTGGAGTGTTAAACTTACATGTACACTCTTGAAAGATTTCACCTATGTGGGTGTGGAAGTATGCCACTTCCTGTGAGAATTGAGCTTATTCTCAAAAGCACTCATGAAATCGGGATAGCACAAGATTGTAACGTGCTGACTTTTAAAGCTCATGTCAACACTTTGATTATTATGTGGATGCAGTGATATTTTATTTTCCTTAAGTAATCATAGTTCAAGTCTGAGACCACTACGACCCTGAAGTAAAAGTTACTGTTTCACTAAGTGGAGGTTCAATGCTAAACACGCCTTCATTGTCTAATATTAAATGAGTGGGGGACTTTTGTGGCATTTTAATATTATTATATGTTAAAGTGTTGTTTCCAATTCATTTGTTTCATTTCTGCCTAAATACAGATTATGGTGCATTATTTCCTTTTGTCAGTAGATGACTATTGATGACATGTTTATTCTCATTTGTCTTAATTGCCATTCTTCATTGTAATGAACGTTGCCGAGAACGTTGAGTGCATGTGGCTGTCCATTTTGTGTTTTCCGGCAAACATGTAATAGTCAACTATGACCATTGCTTCTCTATATTGAAATCTTTGTATTCCTCCATTATGCCTAGTAACATATGCGACCTCTAGGTCATTTATTCTCACTATTTACTACTTCATTATCTTCCTATTCATTTCTAGGAAGACTTCCTTAACTATAAATAGTGGTGGTCTTTATTTTTTATTTGGGTACACAAGAAAATATAGAGTGCATAAAAGTTAGTCAAAAAAAGAGTTCTTATTAGTTGAAGGGAAGTGTTCTTTAGTGGATCTTTGGACTGAACTCTTGTCCAGAGCTTGTTAAGTTATACTTTGTGATTAGGCTGTTTTATCCTGGAGGAGACAAGTCAAGAAGGATTATTGCTGGACCAGTGAAAAATATTTGCTACAATGAGCTTGAATCTCCTTAGAGACAGCGAGATATCCACGTCTCATCCATAAGAAATTTTTATTTCATTTTATTTTTCAATTGTAATTTGTAATTTTGTAATTTTCACTAAAACTTTATTTTATTTCCCTTTCACTACTTCTTTTCTCTAATTATTGAATATTCTAAAGTCTCTCAAACCTTCAAACCTTCTACATTATGCAAAATCTATTGTTGTGTGTTTATTGAAAGATCAAATTTGTTTTTGGTGTCTTATTCAAATTTTAAGAACTAAAACTAATAGAAACTATTTTAATATCACTATATCAACTTATCAAATTCAGTGCAACACTATTTCGATATCATTGTATAAACTTTCAAAATTTCGAGTTAGATTTTATTATTCTAACTTTATATTATATATTTTTGAGAGAAGTATTGAAAACACCCTAAGATTGGTGCAAATTATTAGTTTCATCCCCAAACTATTGACAACCTTAAAAACATCCCTTTACTTGACAAATTAAACTTAGATACACCCATGACACCACCGATCTTCCATATGAAATAGGAAGTGGTTTCAAACTCTTGTAGGGGCAACACCTTAAAAAACCTCTAAGCTAAGATCCCAACCATTCTTCATATGTGTATAGGGTTATACCGAGTGTTTCTCAATTGTGCATAGGTGTTAAGGTCAATTTATTAGTGTGAAAAGAGATTTGGAGATTGATTAATGTCATAAGAATTATCTAACACAAATTTGAGTTAAAAGTTTCCTTAATAATATGGTTTCCTTGTAAGATTTTACTTTGGTCAAATTCAAATGACCATATCTCTTAGAATATGAATATTAGGTGATCTATAACCTATCAAATTAAAGGTCTATTATTCTTCTATCCTTAAAGAGAGTTCTTATTAGTTGAAGGGAGGTGTTCTTTTGTGGAGATTTGGACTCAACTCTTGTCCATGAGCTTGTTGAGTTATACTTTCTGATTAGGATGTTGTATCTTGGAGGGAACAAGTCAAGAAGGACTATTGCTGGACCAGTGAAAAACATTTGTTGCAGTGGGCTTAAATCTCCTTAAAGAGAGCGAGATGTCTGCGCCTAGAGTTGAGAAGAACATAATCAGTGAAAGGGGAATAAAATAAAGTGTTAGTAAAAATTACAAATTACAATTGAAAAATAAAATGAAATAAAAATAAAGTGTTAGTGAAAATTAAGGTTAGAACCATGAATCTGAGCTAAAGTGAACCCACTAGCTAATGTCTATCTAGACAATCATCTTATGGAGTCACATAGGTAAGGGATAAGGAGATTGCTTCGAAAACACGTCCTCAACACGGAAGAGCTTCCATCTCAATAACCTCTTGGTGCTAAGCATAAATCCCATGGAGTAGTTATTAATGTTGAATTGACTTATTTTTAAAAAACATGGGTAGTCACCACTTGTCTTATCATAGGATAGCTTCTTAGACCATGCGTGGGAAAACCTTTCACCGTCCATGATCTTTTCATAATGGCTTTTAATGCTTACATTCATTCATTCATGCTAGAGACGCCCTACTAATACTAATGGAAATAGTTATGAAATCGTAACCTGTAATCATTAATGGCATATCCGGATACCATACTAATTAAGACCTAATATAGGAAAATAGCCCGAAAATCATTGAGGGAAAATCTAGATGTCATTCATGTCATGTGGCCAAGCTTCATAGAACATATAGACAATATCATCTATAAGCTTTCTTGAGTCGTAAACATACTTTCATGAACATGCATTCTTTTCAATAATTCATAAGTTTCATAATGTTTTCAAAGTCAATGCATCCTCAATTTCATCACATCAATCTCATCAAATGGACATTCATATCTTCACAAATTCATCTTTCGTAGTTCAAGACCACATTATATCAACATAGCTTAGAAAACATGGGCCATGCATGAGTTCATGGGAAATCAATTTAAAACATGCAATTACTTCGATTCATGCATAAAAATTCATAAATCAATCAAATAAATCAACATTAATAGGAACCATGACATGGAAGAAAACCCTAACACAATTGGGGAATTTGAACTTTGTAAATTGGAGAAAATGGGAACTCCATAGAGGAAAGGGCTCCATGGATGAAAACTATCATACCTTGATGCCAAAAGCTTGGAAGCAATGGATGATTTAGAGGCTTGATCTTGAAACCCTAACTTTCTTCTTCAACTTCTAGAGAGAGAAATATTTGAGAGGAGGAGCTTGATCTTCTTTTGAGAATTTGAGAGAATGAATTAAGTTTTGGTGATTTGGGCATTTATAATCATTATATATGCTTCTATTAGAGAGCAAAATGACATAGTATTGAGTTAAAACAATTGGGAAAAGACCCAATAACCCCTGACTTAAAAACTGACGAAGTGCCATTTACTACGGGACTGACCGACTATCGTTTGAACTACCGTCCATCGACTGGGTCGTCGTTCATGGTCTGTCCGATAGAACTTCACTAAAACAAGCATAACATCTTACTCCGAGCTTGGATTTTAGCAAAATCGATGGAGATGGAAAGATAATTTAATTATCTATAATTTAAAAGGTCATGGGCCACCTAATTAATTTTGTGCTAAAAGATATGACTGTATGAAGTTGACCCAACAGACATTTCTTTCCAAATAGTTGTCATTCCTCACCAACGGCTAGACCTATGCTCCGTGGTTCCACCTACAAACTGTCCTGGTCTGCCGTCGTTGGTTTCAGAGACTCAATCTTTGAACCATGACTGACGGAGCTAACCTACGGTCCGTGGTTCAATCGATGGGCCATGTGTCGCGGCCGACGTCCTCAACTTATGACCCTGAAATATTTCTAAGTCTGGGACTCATCTACGAAACCTATCTACAGCTTGTGGATTGGATGACGGGCCGTTCTGGTGAACCATCACAAAGTATTGAAAACAGACATCTTTCGAAAAATCCAACTCGTGGACCACACCTCCATCAATGAATCGTCGTCCCACTTACGGGCCGTGGATAGTGTCGTCGGTCTTGACACTAGGTTTGAGAAAAATTGAAATTTCTTGCCTTTTTGAATTCGAGGTGTTACATTATCTCTCCCATGGAAACAATCCATATCGAATGGATTTCAGCTTTGTGTTTTCAGCTTGCTCGAGAGAAAGGTCGTAAAACTAAGACTACTAAATTGATGACCAGTGGGAGTGGGTCGACATGAGGTTCAGCTCGAGAGAATGAACCCTAGTCTCATTCCCACACACTCAGCTCGAGAGAGTGAGTGGTCTAAGGAGGAGGTTGTTCTTCATGCGGCAAGTGGGTGTCCGAGAAGAACCCATTTGATTTGGGGTAAGTTGCTCGAGAGAGAATTTATCCCCTCTATAGTCTAGCCTAGTCACAAATATTCAACAGATTTATTGTCAAAAGCATGTACCCAATAGTTTAGTTTTTTCTGTATTCCTATCACAAAACCCCCATTGTTAATTGACGCTTGTGTCACCCCTTATCTTTAACATGTTTCCATTCGATGTCTTTATCTATGACTTAATAGAACTAAATTTTATTTTTCTACTAATTGTCAATCCCACTCCCTTACCCGACCCTAACCCTTGACTGGATTACTTTACTATTGTACGATCGTAGACACTTGCATTGGAAGTTGTGTGTTGATTACGTAAACATCAGTGCTGCTGGTGGATCCGAAAGTCCTGTTGCCCTCGAAGGCTCCTAAAGCGGTGGAGAAGCTATAGAGGGCTAAGAAGATGTCTCCCCTTGGGTCTTAGAATGGGCTACCTCCACCTGTGGTACCTTGCCGGTACCCTCGCCTGCAGCTGTATCTAGCCCCTGGCCAGTTGTGGTCTGTCTAGTGTCAACCATCTCTATCTACATACAAGTATCAATTATAAGCCAGAAACCTTAGCCCTGAAGAAACCGCTCTATAGCACGAGGTGAGCAAAAGAAGGATAGTCATTATAACATGCTCGGTAGCTTCTTGCTTATCGTATGTGGTGCACAACACATTTATAAACAAGACTCTACTACACACGGCTTGCAGACTCCCTAGGATACGACGTTGCTCTGATACCAAGTTTGTCACGCCCCAAACTCAAGGGGCGCAACTAGCTCCTAACGCTAAAACTCAGGCCCAACCGACCCTGCTGAACCATTTGCTACTAGCACATGGCAGCCACACGCAATCAAGAACACAAACAAGTGTATCTCGGCTTAAAACTAAGCCCTAGGCTTGCAAGGCCCCTGTCAACAGATCTATAAAAGAAACAACTACACCTAAGAGTTCATATATATAAATAGCCAACTACCACAGAAGTCCTAATTGGGCCGTCGAGGCCACCCTGATATCTATACCAAAACTAAAAGAAGGTATATATCAAGACAATACATCAAACAGCTCACAAGTTTCAGCAAACCAACAAACTAGGCCAACATGACCATAATATAGCTATACACCCCTACACACTAGTCTGCAAACCTCTAAGAGTAGTAAAGATTGGCGGGACAGGGTCCCAGCCTACCCATAAAGATATATACAACAAAAGCTAACAAACCTCCCAACTCGGCAGCTCCGGAGGAAAGGGGCTAGTCAATGGGATAAAAGTCAATCCTGTTGTTGAGGAGGTCTACTGGGTCATATGTCGGGACCTGCATACATGAATACAACGTCCCCCAGGCAATGGGGCGTTAGTACAAAATAATGTACAGAGTATGAAAGGTTATAGACGAAATGAGCAAATATCATAATATACCAAAAGCAATCAGGTAAGGAAATCAAAATTTAGATAAGCATGTTAACCCACTACTGAATCTAAAAACACAAAAATGATGAAACAACAACCTAACCAAGCCCCCATAAGCTCGGCAGGTACAAACAACATACCACCTACCTAGGCCCCCATAAGCCCAGAAGGTGCCAAATCAATCTACATACCCCTATCAGTAGCCCATTGTCTTTGTAAGAAGTCACATTGCCCTTTTGGCAACAATATAGCCCCGTAGGCAGCGCATAGCCCTCTTAGACAATATCATAGCTCTGTGGGATGCACATAGCCCTCTTTAGCATCAACATAGCCCTGTAGGCAACACATAGCCCTCTTTGGCATCAAAATAGCCCCGTAGGCAATACATAACACTCTTTGGCATCAATATAGCCCTGTGGGCAACACATAACCCTCTTTGGCAATAACATAGTCCTATTAGAAAACATCATAGCCCCCATAGGTAGTTCATAGCTCAACAACTAACCACAATAGCCCCAAGGGTGACAACAAACAATTGAATAGGCTAAAGGTGAGCAATTTAGCTATAAACAATATATATGAATAATCTCCAAGTCGTTCCTAACTTAGGGTCGTTCTTAACAGATTATGAGTCCCTAAAATGAGGGTTTATAACCACTCAATCAGCCAACCACTCACAATTACATCTACAAGATCACCAACATTAACTACCGTATTATATCACTCCCAAGCTCTAAAGAAACATGTCAAACGAAGGGAATAGCCTTAACATACCTTTCCAATGAACGCTTGAAATACCATAGTTCCTTCATGAAAGTTATTCCTTATGTCCTAAGCTTCACAACACTATATATACACAGCTGGTACGCACCTATAAACAGTTCATAATTAATCTTAAATCGGCAGATTTGCCATATTGTCCCAACTTGTCGAAACGTCCGTAGAAATTCATAAAAACAATCATAAAAGAGTCCCGAGATGATTACCTCAGTTAACCAAGTACAAACCTTGAAGAAACACCAATAACGACAAAATTATATCTTAAAAAACTAACTCCAAACACAGCTAATAGAAGGGAAAAATGATTGCCACGTGTAGATATCACGTTTCTAGGCACGGGGGTAACCTTTAACGGTATAAATCGTCAAAATCTAACCTTTATCATGCAAGAACTCCATAGGAACCCTCTCTTAAGCTTTCGTTCTGGTTTAGAAGTGAAAAGAAATGTTTTCATGGCTTAAAACGTTTAGTAAGCCGAAATACCACATTTTTTACCCGACCCGGATTCTGCCCCGGCAGTCCATAGTAAAACCCTCATAACTCTTTACTCCGATGTCGGTTAGATACGGGGTTTTGTGCGTTGAAAACTAGACTCGTAGGCCTTCGATTTAATGGGTGATAGGCCTTCTAACTCTTTATATATTGGGATAAAACATCCAAGACATTTGACCCAAATTTCAGAGAAATCTTTAAAATGGAACTTACGATAACTTTCGCCAACCTTTAATTTGCCAGTTACCTAACTTCAAAACTTAAGATACAATCCTTGAAAAATTAAAATAATACATACCACATCATTCTTAATTTATTACCCACCCTCCTTGTCTTTCCATGAATATACGAGTTAATTTAGCTGTTTTGAAAAGTCGGGGTGTTACTTTTTTACACTAGTTGAGTCCATCTTTCCAAATGGGTTCCTTCTACCTTAGTTGAGTCCTGGTTCCCAAAGTATGTATCTCATTAGATGGAAACCTTCTACCATAGTTGAGTCCAGGTTTCTATTAGCAATCTCCTTATCCCATAACTATGTTCCCACATAGGTCTTTCCCTAGTGGATCCACCTAAGCTAAGTGTATGGATCTACCTTAGGCAAGTACAACAACCCCTTTTCGGTGTGGGGTAGACACTGGATTCCATGTTAGCTCACATGGTATATGTCGGTTAAGGCTTATTCCAACTAGTACAATAATATGAAGAAGAATATGAAATATGAACTATGGTTACCTAAGAAGCTTTACTTAGTATGGGTTGGATTATCGGATCTTTTTCATGCATTGCACAATATGCTTTGAGGGTATTTATGGTATGTTCCTACTATGTTATGTTATTCTAAGTGGCTTACATGGTGCCTTTTGGGGTTCTATGTGCCTTGTTACGTCTAGGGGGTACTCTTGGGTTGTGACAAACTTGGTACTCAAAGCACCAGGTTTAGAATGATTCTTGGATGATGTCTCATAAGCCACGTCTAGTAGAGTCTTGTTCATGAGTGTGAAGCGCGCAACATTTATGAATGAAAGGCTATAAGATGTTTAGGAAACTACACTTCTTTCATTACTGTTAAGTCGTGCCTTAGCATTTATCTCAATAAAAGTCCCTCTCCTAATCCTTCTCTTGTGTCTTCGGGGTATGAATGCACGAAGGGCTAACGCTAGAAGAATGGAGGGTGACAATGTGAATGAGGAATCTCTTCAAGGTAATCAAGCTCCTCCCCAACCTCCTCAAGCTCCGATTGATCCTTCGGCTATGTCAATTGAGAAGGTTAGGTCGGCTTTTCAAATATTGGCCCAAGTATTGGCGGCTCAAGCTAATAGGGATTTGGTAACTCCGATCAATTCTAATGTGAATTTGACTGCTTCAAGGGTTAGGGATTTTGCTAGAATGAACCCTCTCGAATTTCATGACTCTAAAATGGAAGAGGATCCCTAAAGTTTTATCGATGAGGTTTATAAAGTGCGTAACATTATGAGAGTGTATCCACAAGAGAAGGCAGATTTAACCACCTACCAATTGAAATATGCGGCTCAAGTTTGGTATACCCAATGGAAGAGAAATAGGCCGGTAGGAGCGGCTCTCATAAAGTGGGAAGTGTGTAAATCGATATTCCTTGATAGATTCTTTCCCAAGAGTTGAGGGAAGCTAAGGTAGAAAAATTTATTAACCGTATGCAAGGTAGCATGAGTGTTAAGGAGTATGCCTTGAAATTCATCCAACTATCCAAGTATGCTCCATTTATGGTGGAGGATCCGAGGGATGAGATGAGTAGATTTTTGATGGGTGTGTCCGACTTGGTGGAAGAAATATGTCGTACGGAAATGCTCCATCATGACATGAATATCTCAAGGCTCATGGTATATGCTCAAAAAATTAAGGAGTAGAAACTCAAGAAAGGGAATAGAGAGGTAAAAAGGGCTAGAACCGGTGATGGGAACTTCTCCAATGCTAGGTTCGATGGACAAGGTCGGCCAAGGTTCAAACAAAGGTTCTCCAACCAAGGCTCCTCTAGTGGTCCAAGGGCCAACAAGGATAGGGTTTCCAACCCTAAACCTCAAGGAGGTAATAGTTGTGGTTCTTATGTTGCTAAGCCTAATTGTGCAAAATGTGGTAAAAAATATGATGCCAAGTGTCTTGTTGGTACCGATGGGTGTTTTAGTTTTGGGAAGGTTTGCCACAAGATGAGAGATTTTCCAATGCTCAAGGTTAATGGAAGGGAAGATAAACAAGCTCCTCCAAGAGGTTCCAACTCCAATGCTCAAAAGCAAAACTGCTTTTATGATCTTCATTCCCAAGGTGACCAAGAGAGCTCCCCGGACATGGTGACCGGTATGTTAAAAGTACTTTCTATTGATGTATATGGCTTGTTAGATCCCGGTGCCATTTTGTCCTATGTGACACCTTTTGTGGTCATGAAGTTTGAAATACTCCCCGAAGTGTTAGTAGAACCTTTCTAGGTTTCTACCCCGGTTGGTGACTCGGTGGTGGCTAAAAGAGTCTATAGAAGTTGTCCCATTTCCTTGTCCCATAGAGTTACTTTGGTGGATTTGGTAGAGTTAGACATGTTAGAATTTGATGTGTTGATGGATTGTGATCTATGGTCCTTTAATGGCAACGTATGAGAATTATGCATGATTATGAGGTTTATGTAAACGCTTTTAGAATACCTTGAGAGGAAAGTGAATATGATTATGATCTAGTTGTTATGTTGTTGGGTGATTATCCTCATGTACACCTTTATGTATGAATATGGTATGATGTGAGAGGTGTTCTCACAATATGATGATTCTAGGGTTGAAAGTCAATTCTCACCTATTGAATCTATGAGCTATAGTATGAATTATGTTGAATTGAGTGTAAAGACATTCTTCTATGAATATGAACTTAATTCAAGACTTAAATATGTAATCTATGGGAATTAATGCTTAGCACCGAGTGGATATGAATATGAGATGGAAGCTTTTACACTAGTCAAGTCCGGCTTTCCAAATGGGTTCCTTCTACCTTAGTTAAGTCTGGGTTCCAACGTATGTATCTCATGAGATGGAAACCTTCTACCATAGTTGAGTCCGGGTTTCTAGTAGCAATCTCCTTATCCCATAACTATGTGCCCACATAGGTCTTTAGATAATGGATCCACCTAAGCTAAGTGTATGGTTCTACCTTAGGCAAGTAGAACAACCCATTTTCGATGTGGGGTAGACACTGAATTCCATGTTAGCTCACATGGTCTATGTCGGTTAAGGATTATTCCTACTAGTACAATAATATGAACAAGACTATGAAACATGAACTATGGTTACTTAAGAAGCTCTACTTAGTATGGGTGAGATTATGGGATCTTTTTCATGCATTGCACAAGTATGCTTTAAGGGTATTTATGGTATGTTCCTATTATGATATGATGACTTATGAGTTGATTATGCTTATGACTTATGATTTTCCATTATCTCTAAAATGATGTTTTAAACTAGTAAATGGCATGCAATCAACTAAAATGTCCCTTTTAGCATGTTTTAATGATTTTATGCATGACTATCATACTTAGCGCATTTTTCTACTAACCCATATTTTCCTACATTTTTCCCAAGTGTACGGTCTGGTTCTTATGGCGGTTATCAGTTGGTTCAAGCTTGTATTCGACTATTCTCCTTGCTTGTGGTGAGTCCTCATGATTTGAGGATGGGATATTCACTTTGAGTTTCATTTCTAGTACTTCATTTTTGGATGATGTTGTATGGGCTATGTCCCTTTTCATTTGCTCAATTGTAATAGATGGCTAATGAGACAAGTCTAGACTTCTGCTTTCCTTTATAAAGATTTTTGGACTTAAATGTATTTTTACTCTTATTGTTCTAATGCTTTATGTTATGATATGCTAATTGGCTTACATGATGCCTTTCGGGGTTCTATGTGCCTTGTTACGTCTAGGGTGTACCCTTGGGTCATGATAAACTTGGGTATGGATTGTTTGCATGCATGTTATGCCTCGGTAGATTGTAGGACTCGAGTGGTTAAATTCCAATTTCCAAATTAACCTATTTTAGCGTGGAAGGGGGGAAATTCTATCCCTAGAGGTCAATTTGTTTCTTGTTTTAATGCTAGGAAAATGATCTCCAAAGGGTTCATTTACTATCTTGTTAGAGTGATGGATGTTGAGTCTGGAACACATTCTCTAGAGTTGGTTCCGATAGTGAATCAGTTCCCAGAAGTATTCCCCGATGATTTGCTTGGGATTCCAACCGAGCGGGACATCGATTTCTGCATCGACCCTTTACCGGATATGCAACCTATCTCCATTCCTCCGTATACAATGGTTCCAGCGGAGTTGAAAGAGTTGATCGAGCAATTAAGGGATTTTCTAGATAAGGTTTTTATTCAACCAAGTATTTCTCCATGGGGTGCTCCGGTGTTGTTTGTTAGAAAGAAGGATGGGTCTCTTAGAATGTTCTTTAATTATCGTCAATTGAACAAAGTGACCATCAACAATTAATATCCCCTTCCAAGAATTGATGACTTGTTTGACCAACTTCAAGGGTCTAGATATTTCTCAAAAATTGACCTTTGTTCGGGTTATCACCCAAGACGACCTTTAGGACCCGGTATGGTCACTATGAATTTATGGTTATGTCATTTTGGTTGACAAATGCCCTGAGGCATTTATGGACTTGATGAATAGAGTGTTTAGGCAATACCTAGACATATTTGTGATTGTCTTTATCGATGATATCTTGAACTATTCGAGGAGTGAGAATGAACATGTGGACCATTTGAGAATTGTGTTGCAAGTTCTTAAGGACAACCAACTTTTTGCAAAGTTTAGCAAGTGTGAATTTTGGTTAAGGTCTGTACCTTTCCTTGGTCATACTGTGTCAAGAAAGGGTATTGAAGTAGATCCTAAGAAGACGGATGCGGTCAAGAGTTGGCCTAGACCTCTAACTCCTTCCGACATTAGAAGCTTTTTGGGTTTGGCCGGTTACTATAGCAGGTTTGTTGAGGGGTTTTCCTCCATTGTTTCTCTATTGATGGCTTTGACTCAAAAGAAAGCTAAGTTTGAGTGGTCGGCGGCTTGTGAGAAGAGCTTCCAAGAATTGAAAGATAGACTTACATCCTCTCCGGTGTTGACCTTACTGGAAGGTACAGATTATTTTGTGGTATATTATGGCGCCTCTAGAGTGGGGTTGGGATGTGTCCTCAGGCCAAACAGGAAAGTGATTGCCTATCCTTCAAGGCAACTTAAAGTACAGAAGAATTATCCTACCTATGATCTTGAATTAGCGGCGGTTGTATTTGCCTTGAAAATATAGAGACATTACTTGTATGGAGTCCATGTGGATGATTTCACCGATCACAAGAGTCTTCATTATGTGTTTAGTCAAAAAAAACTTAAATCTCCGACAATTAAGGTGGTTAGAACTTTTGAAGGATTATGACATGAGTGTCCTTTACCACCCAGGCAAAGCTAATGTTGTAGAGGATGCACTTAGTAGATTGTCCATGGGTAGTGTGGCTCATGTAGAGGATGAAAAGAAAGAATTGGTTCGTGAGGTGCATAGATTAGCCCGACTAGGTGTCCAACTAGTGGATTCCACCAAGGGTGGTGTCATGGTTCTAAATCGTCCTTTGTGATGGATGTGAAGTCTAAACAAGGCCTTGATCCTATATTAGTTGAGTGGAAAGACCCGGTACTCAAGAAGTCTGTTAGGCTTTCTCCCAAGGGGGAGACGGGGTACTTAGGTACCAAGGTCGATTATGTGTTCCATATGTTGATTGTTTAAGGGATAAAATTTTAGAAGAAGCTCATAGTTCTCAATATTCTATTCATTCGGGAGCCACCAAGATATATCGTGATCTGCAGGAAGTCTATTGGTGCAATGGTATGAAAAGAGATATTGCGGGATTTGTAGCCAAATGTCCTAATTGTCAACAAGTTAAGGTTGAGCATCAAAGGCCAGGAGGCTTGTCCCAAAATATAAGTATTCCCACTTGCAAGTGGGAAGATGTAAATATAGACTTTATTGTGGGTTTGCCTCGCACTCGAAGGCAACATGATTCTATTTGGGTCATTATAGATAGAATGACAAAATCAGCCCACTTTATTCTCGTCAAAGTTTCTCATTCAGCGGAAGACTATGCCAAGTTGTATATAAATGAGATAGTAAAGTTGCATAGGGTCCCTTTATCTATTATTACGGATCGTGGTACTCAATTTACATCTCACTTTTGGAAGTCATTCCAAAAAGGGCTTGGTACTAAGGTGAAGCTTAGCACCGCCTTCCACCATCAAACGGATGGTCAAGCGGAATGCACCACTTGCCATTGATAGAGTTTGCCTACAATAATAGTTATCATTCTAGTATCGGTATGGTCCCTTTGAAGCCTTGTATTGTAGGAGATGTAGGTCTCCAGTTGGTTGGTTTGAGATAGGTAAAATTGCTCTTATTGGTCCCGAAATGGTTTATGAAGCTATTACGAAAGTTTGGTTCATTAGAAAGAGGTTGTGAACGGCTCAAAGTAGACAAAAGTCTTATGCCGATGTTAGGAGAAGGGATCTAGAATTTGAAGTTAATGATTAGGTCTATTTGAAAATCTCACCCATGAAGGGTGAGATGAGATTTGGCAAGAAAGGGAAACTCAGTCCCCGGTATGTAGGCCCATATCAAATCTTGCAACGTATTGGGAAGGTTGCCTATGAGTTGGCTCCAGTTCATCCGATATTTCATGTTTCTATGATTAAGAAGGGTATTGGAGATCCGGCATCCATTATTCCCTTAGAAGGAATGGGAGTTGATGAATGCCTTTCCTATGAAGAGGTTCCGGTAGAGATCCTAGACCGGCAAGTCAAGAGATTGAGAAACAAGGAGATAGCTTCCGTGAAGGTTTTATGGAGTAATCATTTAGTTGAGGGTGCTACTTGGGAGGCCGAGGCCGATATGAAGTCCCGATATCCTCATATCTTTCCTTCTACTCATATTCAAGCTTGACGTAATTAGCTCCTCTTCAGTTTTAGTGTTTTGGGAGTCATGTGAGTTGTATGCGATTTTCCATGATTTCCTTATGATATGCATGTTCTTGATGAAATTCATGTTTAGTAAGAAAATGAGTTTTTATGATTTATGTGCCTCATGTTGTTGTGCATTTAGAATGAGTTGCCAATTTGACTTCATGAGATGAGTTGATGAACATGCTTTAGTATGCTTCTGAGAGTAATTGAATATTGGCTTCATGATATTGTGTTGAGCATGACTTTTGTTGGAGAAGGAAGTTCCTCCTATGAATATGAGAAATGTTAAATTTTCATGCATATTGGGTTGTTAGATGTAGTTCCTACTTCCTTGTATTGCATTTATTATGTTTGAGATAGATTTGAAGTTTCCTCCTTTAAATTTTGCATTGTTTTGATGTTTCATGAATGATGGGCCGCTAGTTTTGAGTCTTTAATTCCGTAAGGTGTCTAGATCGTCATACGAGGACGAATGTTCCCAAGGGGGAGATATTGTAACACTCCAGAAACTAGTAGGCTAAACTAGAGCTTGACGTTAGGGTTAGAGCCTTGAAATGTACCTCCTTGTAGCTTAAAATAATTTTTTTCGGGTCAAGAAGGTCAAGGTTCAAGCCCCAAGGACCAATCATGGTACCTTGAGGAATGTACAAAAATGTGCCTGGGCAGTGACCCACGAGGGGCCATGCACTCCCGGCCCATACCCCCCCCCCCACGCCTCGTGGATGAGGGGCAGTAGATGAAGTCTATAGGATCTGGTCCCAGACACCGACCCACGCTTCACTAGCATGGATCGTGGGTCCAACCACAGTCCATCTGTGAGGGGGTCGTGGGTGATGACTGGAAACCATTTTTGGGAATTAGTTAAAGGGTACTTTGGGGTTTTCCATTTAACTTTAATATGAAGTGACGTTATTTTGTATTAATTTAGACTAATTATATATATTTTTAAGACCCCCAAATTAAGTCATCTTCTTCATAACTCCAAATTCCCAAATCAAAAACCCACTTTCCCCCAAAACTCTCTCTCTAGAACTCCAAGGAATAAGAAGAAGAAAGTCAGGCTAAGGTTTGAAGAAGAAGGCTTTTTCACTCAATTTCTTTGGAGAATCAAAGCTAAGGTATGGTATTCCTTCATCCATTGATAGTTTTCATCTATGGAGCCCCTTCAAAACCCCAAATTTCAAAGCTAGAAATCCCAAAAGTTAGGGTTTGACTTCAATCTCATGGATTCCTTTCAAATTCATTTTTAATGATTGAATTATGCTTTATTATGGATATATTGATGTTTTTATATGGTTTTACCTTGAATTCCCCAAGAATTCATGAATTCTCCTATTTTCATAATTTAAACTCAAAGTGTGGGTACTGATTGATGCAAGTGGAATATGATAGAAATATGCATCTAGTAACTGAACTACTTGAATTATGTTACTATCCATGTCTACTGTAGTAATTCTAGATGTGTTGATGGATTGTGATCTATGGTCCTTGAATGGCAAAGTATGAGAATTATGCATGATTATGAGGTTTATGTATATGCTTTTAGAACACTTTGAGAGTAAAATGAATATGGTTATGATCTAGTTATTGTGTTTATGGATGATTATCCTCATGTACACATATATGTATGAATATGGTATGATGTGAGAGGTGTTCTCACAATATGATGATTCTAGGGTTGAAAGGCTATTCTCACCTATTGAATCTATGAGCTACAGTACGAATTACGTTGGATTGAGTGTCAAGACATTCTTCCTTGAATATGAATTTAAGTTAAGAATTAAATATGTAATAAAAGTGAATTAATGCTTAGCACCGAGTGGATATAAATATGAGATGGAAGCTTTTAAACTAGTTGAGTGCGGCTTTCCAAATGGGTTCCTTCTACCTTAGTTGAATTCGGGTTCCCAAAGTATGTATCTCATGAGATGGAAACCTTATACCATAGTTGCGTCCGAGTTTCTAGTATCAATCTCCTTATCCCATAACTATGTGCCCACATAGGTCTTTAGCTAGTGGATCCACCTAAGCTAAGTGTATGGTTCTACCTTAGGCAAGCAGAACAACCCCTTTTTCGGTGTGGGGTAGACACCGGATTCCATGTTAGCTCACATGGTCTATGACAGTTAAGGCTTATTCCCACTAGTATAATAATATGAACAAGAATATGAAATATGAACTGTGGTTACCTAAGAAGCTTTATTTAGTATGGGTGGGATTATGGGATCTTTTTCATGCATTGCACAAGTATGCTTTGACGGTATTTATGGTATGTTCCAATTATGTTATGATATGGTAAGTGGCTTACATGGTGCCTTTCGGGGTTCTATGTGCCTTGTTACGTCGAGGGGTACCCTTGGGTCATGACAATTACTTATTAGTGGATTGGATATATCAAGAGGGTGTAGTGACATTTTCTAAAAGTGAGACTCAAGCAGGCCTGATTTTGCTTAATATGCTTGAATTTGATGTGATATTGGGTATGGATTGGTTATCTCTTTATCATGCGGTCCTTGATTTTTATGCTAAGACCGTGACTATATCTTACCCTAGTTTACCTTGATTAATATGGAAGGTTGCTCCGAGTTCGTATCCGAAGGGAGTGACATCCTTTCTTTGTGTATGTCATATGATGGAGAAGGGATGCTTATCTTATCTAAACCATGTTCATGATCTTGCTAAAGATCCATCCCTTAAAGAGGCCACGAGAGTGGTAAGGGAGTTCATGGATGTGTTTCCTACTGACTTAGCGGATGTTCCTCCTGACCATGATATTGATTTGTGATTAACTTGGAACTGGGCACTAAGCCATTTCTATCTCTCCTTGCTGGATGGCACCGACAAAGTTGAAGGAATTGAAGGCTGAATTGAAGGACTTGTTGTAGAAAAGATTCATTTGTCCTAGTGTATCACCTCAGGGAGACAAGATCTTATTTGTGAAGAAGAAGGATGATAATATTAGGATGTGTATTGATTATGAATAGTCGAATGTACATGAGAAGAACTACCCTACTCATGATTTAAAGTTAGCAAATCTTTTAATGTCCAAGTTATGGAGGAATTATCTCTATAATGTGCATTGTGAGATCTTTATCGATCATTGTAGCATTAAGTATCTCTTTTCTTAGCCAAATCTCAACATGAGATAGCGTATATGGTTGGAAGTGTTGGGAAACTATGACATCACCATTCTTTATTATTCAGGCAAGGCAAACGTGGTAGCGGATGCTTTGAGTCGGAAAACTCCTAGTATGGGTAGCTTAGCGTTTCTTAAGGTAGAGGAGAGACCTTTGACCTTGGAGGTCTAGTCATTGGCTAGACAGTTGGTTAAACTTGATATTTCTGCACCTTACCATGTTTTAGCCTTGGTTGAGGCTAGGTCTACTTTGATGGATCACATTTGTGCCCACTAGTTTGAAGATGATAAATTGAGAGCGATTCAGGACAAAGTATCGAAAGGTAAAGCTATGTAGGCTTCTCTTGATCTCGAGGGAGTTTTGAGGATTAGTGGTCTTATCTGTGTGCCTAGAATGGATGGTTGGGTGCGTATGATATTGGAGGAGGCCCATTGTTGAAAGTATTATATTAATCTAGGGATAACAAAGTTGTATCATGATTGAAGAAACACTATTGGTTGTGTGGCATGAAGAGAGACATTTTGGACTTTGTCCCCAAGTGTTTGAAATGTCAACAAGTGAAGTATGAGCATCAAAGACCGGGTGGTACAATTAAAAGGATGCCCATTCCCAAATGGAAGTGGGAGAATATTACTATTGACTTTATGACTGGATTACTCTTGACTTCGGGTAAGCATGATTTTGTTTAGGTGATTGTGGACCGATTTACTAAGGCAACTCATTTTATTTTGGTGAAAACTAGTTATAATGTGGAGCAGTTTGCCAAAATCTACACATGCGATTTTTCGTTTGCATCGAATGCCTATTCATATTGTGTTTGATTGAGGTACTCAGTTCACCTCACATTTATGGAGTTCTATACTGTAACAGATAGATACCAAACTTGAGTCAAGTACCACTTTCCATCCTCAGGCCAATGGTCAGTCCGAGTGGACTATTCAGGTGGTTAAGCATATGCTTTGAGCTTGTTTCATGGACTTTGGTGATCATTGGGACCAATCTCTAACTCTTGCGGAGTTTCCTTATAACAACAATTATCATTCCAACATTGAGATGACAGCGTTTGAGGCTTTGTATGTGAAAAGGTATAGATCTCCCGTTGGTTGGTTTGATTCATTTGGATTTGACCTTGGGGCACTAATTTTTTCAAAGACTCCATGGATAGAGTAAAGTTGATTCAATAGCACCTTGGGAATGCAGATAGTAGGCAGAAGAGCTATGTAGATAAGTGTGTCTGGGATGTGTCTTTTGCTATTGTTGAGCGGGTTTTGCTTAAGGTATCACCTAGCAAGGGTGTGATGAGGTTTGTAAAGAAAGGAAAGCTCAGTTTTTGGTGACCTTTTGAGATTTTGAAAAGTGTGGAGAGGTAGCCTATAGGTTGGCCTTACCTCCGAGCCTATTAACAGTTCACCTTGTCTTCTGATCTTAGGCATATTTATATGCCTAAGTTGTCAATATTTGCCCATGAGTCGATTAGATTGAAGGATGATCTCTAGTCATTAACTTAATTTTTTGGTGTAACTTGTGATGATTGTGCACTTACACACATGATTAGTTGTTTTAGGAACTCTCAAGGGAATTGGAGTGAACTTGAAGAAAAGAGATGTAAAAGAGCATCAAAAACGGCTAAGGGTGAAGGCCCCAGGGCCAGGCGCACTGCTAGGCGCGAGGCGCCAAGGCCCAAAATTCAGAGGCCTTTCTCAGGTGCTCTAAGAGGCGTGACGCGCCAGGGTGTAAACTTCATAGGCAAGCTGTAGGCGCGATGGCAGGCGCGACACGCCAAGAAGTTGCTGACTTTTCTAGCTAAAAAATCATTAAATGGGATTCCTAATGTAGTGGGATTGGACTCCAACTTTTCTAACTCTTATAAATAGACTCGTAGGGTTCAATTTTTGGGTGTCGACTTTTTTTTGTGTGCAAGAGCAAGTATCTACATTTGTAATAGGTTTTGATCTTCTAATTCTTCTATTTTCCAAAAATCTCATGAACAATTGTATTTTGTGGTTTTTGAATACCATGAGTGGCTAAACACCCTAGTTCTAGGGTTGTAGCTACGAATAGATTATCGATTATTAAAGGCTTTATGAATTAATTCTTAGTTTTCATTATAAGTTACTTCTATATTCTTGTTTTAGTATTTCTTGACTGGCCATCTAGAGATAAATCTATTGTTTAACCTTAAAATCGGGAGAGGAGAGGTTAGATAGACCAGAGGATATAGAAAGCTTTATAGACCTGTTAAGTCGAGGTGATTTGTGTTCAGGAGTGACTCCCGGACGAACAACTCGTTTGGTTATGAAATAGGATGAAATATAAATGCTCGCCAATTAGTCTATTTATCCCCGCTCAACGATGTAGTTAGGAGCTAATTGGGGTAGGCGACGAGAAGTGTATAGCCCGACTCATATAATTAACCCTATAAACCAATAACTTGACAACTGAAATTAGTTCTATGCCAATAATATGATACATGATATTCAGTATATGTTGCAGCCCTGGAATTGCTTTAAACTTACTTGAAACATTATATCAAAATCGTTCACAATTAGTTATTTTCAATTAGTGCATAATTATTAGTAGATAAACAACAAATCATCAACTTTTGAAAAGATTACTTTTTACTTTTAGTTGTAGAATTAAATGAATATAAATTAATCATAAGTCCCTTGAGAATGATAACTCGTTTCTTAAAGAATTTATATTACTTGCGCGACCACGTACACTTGCGTGTATACTGGGGAGCAACATGTTCCATATTTCAATGCTTAAGAAATATTTTCATGATGATTCTCATGTGATTTAGTGGGATTATGTTGCTTTGGATCAAAATATGTCCTTTGAGGAGGAATCGATTGGTATCTTGGATAGGAAGACTAGACAATTGAGATCCAAGCATATTGACTCAGTGAAGGTGCAGTGAAGACACATACCTATTGAGGAGGTGAAGGAAGAGGGTGCAGCCCGACATGCATCGTAGATGTCCTCAACTTTTCATCCTTTCAGGTATCTTGTTTTTCTTGCTTTTCATTCGGGGACAAACACGTGTTTTAGTGGTGGATAGTGTAATGTCTTATTTATTGTGAATTTGCTTTTAATTGTGAAATGACCACTTTCCCCTTCCTCTTAGCCTTTTAATGTTTAGTTTGGGTTGCGGGAATGGTTGGTGTGGTCCCCGATGCGATCAAATATGTTTTTGGTGATTTCCTCTTTTTTCAGTTGAGAATTTTTTATATGGTTGACTTTGGTCAACAAGATGAGTTTCGACCATCGTATGGGGATTCCGTCAGTTTCATTGAGTCTGAAACTTCAATTTTGGTCTAGTAAGGTGATTGGTTAGAGTCTCGAAACCTTAGGTTGTGATTTGGATACTTAGGTAAAAAGTTGAATTTTTGGCTTAAATGGGTTTCGAGGGGATATTTTGGTCATAACCATCTATTTTTTAAAAACCCAATGATTCCATTGGTTCCAAATCATGTTTTATGATGAATTTTCACTATTGGTTCGTGTTATAGGTTTTCGAATGAGTTGCGATGGTTAAGAAGTTGTTTTCAAGATTGCTGGTGCATACTTTTAGTGGCAAAAAATAGATTTTTACCAATGAAAAATGGGTTGTAGTGACATAATCACTGAGTTAAATATCTATTCGAACCCTTTTCGTATTTTTGAAATTTTTGATGCTAGAAAAGTCGTTTTGAGGTACTTTTTTATGTGGTTTTCTTTCATAATAATCGGGTACATATTCCTAACCCTATTTTACTCGTTTTTCAAGAATATCCCTTTCATATTTCATGATTTTTATCCATTAAGTTGAAATGTTAAACCCCAAAGTAGAGAAATAAAAAATTGTTGATTTGAAGGTCGATTTGGAATGAGTTTTCAATGAATTTTAGGATTTAAGGTCCTTGTATTGTAGGTAAACTGATTTTGACAATGTTTCCAATTTTTTTCATTTTTGACCGCATTTATAATATGGGTTTTCTTCCAAAGTTGGAAAAACAGTAAATTCTTGATTTAGAGCTCGATTCTTGCTTGTTTTTAATGGGTTGTTCAACCACGATCTCCTATTGGCTTGTAGAACTTGATTTTCAACTAAAAATTTAATTTCACCCTTTTGATTTTTGAAGTGATTTTTGAACTATTTTACCCCCATTTCAAATCCTATCAATATGGGTATAATTGAACTCCTTTTGATGAACTCTTTCCATTATTGATAGTTGAGGATCATTCTGGTTAGCATGTGGTTGAGGATTTGCTATGGTAGAGTTGTTCAGGTGAAGTTTCAGCTTTGAGGTAGGTTTGGCTGTCCATCTCCTCGACTGGGATTGTGTATTGATCATTCTTATGTCTTAGGCTATGGGATTGGATCGTAGCATGAATTTGGGATGTGAGTTATATTGTGTTTCCCATGCGGGGGCTTGATTATATTGTGTTTCCCATGTAGGGGCTTGAATGTGTCCTTTAGCATGTGTTAATGCCTTAATTGTTGTTCTATATGTTTTGAGAGCATACAATTCATGAGTTTTATATGAGAGAGACTTGTAATGCCCCGAGTGAGGGGCTGAGTTGGAAACTTTATAATGCTTTGTGTAAACAAAACTCTTTCTAAATGGAATTCACTTATTTCAAATGAACTATTTCCTACTATTTTTCATATGAGGGTGTATATCATGATTCCACTGAGTTTTGAGAAATTTATACTGTTGATACATGTTAAGTTGATGATTGCCTCCATGTTATATATGTTTTGTGATGCATCCATGCTCATTCATCATATCATGTTCTTTGGAAGAAAATGTGGAGATTCATTTTGAGTAAGAAAATGAGACACCTTTTATATCTGTGACCACACTGAGGTTGCAAGTTGATGAGATATTTGGATTGTGATTTGATATATGGACTATGAGTCCCCCGTGGGTCCTTTTCTAGAAGCCTTAACTCGACATGGTGTATACAACAGGTTGTGTGACAGCTTTGATTCCACCTTACCACAGCATCATTGTATCATCGCATTGCATTGCATTAATCATTTAAAACTCTTCATTTGTCAGTGATATTGAAACTATTGTGACCTTATGTGTTTACTTTACTCGCGTCGTTCATTATAAATTGGTAGAACTAATGTCGGAACGTGACTTTTTTGTATGTAGGTGGAAGCGTTCCTTAGTATATTTCATAAGTTGATTAATTCCTTTTGCTCAGTCGGCCAAGCCTACTGAGTACTTGTGGATTGTACTCACCCCCCTACTTCTGTTATCCCTTTGATGCAGATCCTAGTCAGGGTAAGCCTCGTTTCAGTTGATTAGATCTAGTGGAGTTCTCTCTTTCGGAGTTATGGTGAGACTATCTTCCAAATTACCATTAGTCTCCATCTATCTTAGATTTTAGAAATGTATTAGATGCTCTTTATACTTATGTTTCTAGGTTTTCGGGATATTCTTTGTTGTTTTTCTATCATTTGTGGTCTGACTTCCCTTAGGGAGTCTCGTATGTGTATTTTTCAGCTTACACACCTTTTTGGGGTTCTCGAGGTGTGTGCAATCATGACCTCAACTTTTGGGACGCGACAACTTGGTCCACTATCGGCCAGTTGACTATGCTGATACGTCGCCACTATCGGCTTGGTTTCCCTGAGACTGTGGTGGTTGGTTAAGATTTGTGGTGGTAGAGTAACTTGTGGTTACATGGTGTCGATCTTTCATAATTTCCCTTGGAGGAGAGTGCTTAGCTTTCGAAGGTTGAGTTTCAGGTTGGATTGTTTGTTTTAAGAGTTGAGAAAAGATTTTGGGCTTTGCCCCTGCCTGAGTCCCTTGTTTTGGCGGTTGTCATTCTTCGATGTTCAAGTGGAGCATGTTGTTCTTCCGAGGTTTGTTGTTTGTGGGTTTGTAGTCAGGGTTTGAGATAGTACTGGAGATATTCAAAATGGCTAAGGACATGCATAACAATCTTGATTATTATAAGATGTTAGACTTGGAACGTACTGTAGGTATTTCAATTTATGAGTGCAGTTGCTTATGCCATGGTCCTTTGTTTGCTCAGTCTAGTGGTTTTGATGTGGTGTTGTTTTTCTCAGATTAATCATGTACTTTAAGTTAAGTTTGTTTCTATTGGGAGAGAGTGGAGCATAATAATGAATTAGCAAAGTTTTTGGAGTTTTGAATTGAACTTGAGGATTTTCCTCATAGCCTGAGTTCCATGTTTGTGTTGTTTGATCCGAGTGGGTGTCTGAGGTCTGTCGAATCATACGGGCCTTGTATCCTCATATTTTAATGCTTTCAGGCTCTAATTATCCTTCTACGTTTGCGGACAAAAGTCTTTTTAGTAGTGGATGTTGAATGACCCTCCAAGTCATTTTCTCTATTTTCTTATCCTTTCAGCATTTAGAACTATCATGTAGCGACCACATGTCATTTATGACTTGTTGGGGCTGACAGTTCAGTCACCGGGTCGTTCATTTGAGTTTTGTGCAACTTTTTGTATTTTATATCCTTTGAAACTTGAACTGTTGACTTCGGTCAAAAGTTCAAGAAGATGGCCTCAGAATGCAATTCTTATGGTTCCATCAGCTTTGAAAGGGTTAGACTAGGGCATGGTTGGTTTGGGCCCCGATAATTTCGGTGTGAGTTTGTGTCGTTAAGAGTTTTAACTTTGAAGCTTAAGATAAAGTTGGACTTTGGTCAACATTCTTCATAAACATACTTGGATCAGAATTTTGTCAGCACAGTTAGCTGCAAAATGTCGAGTTTGGTTTAGAATGACCTTTTGTGTAGATCTTGAGGCTTTCGGTCTCATTTCAAGCCCTCTTGTGGAAATTGGCTAAAAATAGAGCTTTGGTATGAGGCCCACTTTTATAAGACAACCTCAAATGGAAGTTTCAATGATTCCTGTGAGTCCAGAATGCTGAATTTAATGGGGTAGCATACTCCATTTGCGCGCACGGGGTTCTGAATGAATCCCGAGAACCCCATCGGAGATCTCCAAGTTGAGAAAACCAGATTATATGCATTAGCTAGTGCTGCCCCTTTTTTCTCTTTGCGTTTGCATGTCTATGGCCACATTCATGGAGACCAAAGTGTTGGCCTCCCGTGGTTGCATGTTGTGTGCCGCGTTCGCAGAGAGTTGAGGCTTTTGGCATCGCGATCTCGGGTGAATTGTCACGTTCACAGAGGCCAGAGTTGGCTGCTTGCCGCGTTCACGTGCTAGGAACCGCAATTGCGAAGGCCAGTGTCGCTGAACCACTGCATTAGTAGGACCTCATGCACATTCACGAAGGCCTGTTGACTAGTCTTTTTAATTAACGGCTAGTCGAAGATCAGCTCGACCTCATTCACTCTTCTTGCAATTTCGGGAGATAGGGAGTTCCAAATCAAGTGGTTTTAAGTGTTGGACGTTCGTGTTGATTATGGTACGCGTTGGAGTGTTCGGGGGAGCATGGAGATCATCATTTTTTGGTAATTCTTTCCTTGAAGGGTCTACCATGTCTCTTTAATGGTGATTTAATTTGTATTTTGTTGGTTGGCTATTCTGGGTATCAAATTGTGTCCCATTCTAGGACACAAGCTTGGTAAATTGATTAGGACCTTTTGACGGGGTTAATTTTGGAAATTCCGATGTGCGCTCGCATTCCTGTTTTGACTCGATTTTAGGTCCTTCTCCAACTATTGTAAATTTGGTGTCTAAACGTCCATATTGACATTGTGATTGATAATTTTTTAGCATGGTGTTCAGAGGTCTTTCAGAATCAAATAACTCTTGGGTGGTGGATTCAAAGCGTGCGTGATCGAATTCGAAGTACGGTTTGGTCTACTTTCTTGATGGGGATTTTTAGGTAATGTTTTGTATGAATAACATAATATTTAAGACTGTATTATTGAGTATTAGACCTCCCCATATTCATTTTATGTTTTCTTGATTCCCGTGGAGCTTTGGGCTTATTGTGGGAGTCGGATCCTTAGTTTGGGCTTGTAGCCTTTCTTGTACTATGCCTTAGCATGTGTAGCCTTGTTAGAATCGGTAATTTGTGGTATTAGTCTAGGGTTGAGCCTTAGGTGCGTTAGACTGTGTTTATTACCCTTGTAGTTGTGAGTTGCTCCTAATAGGGCTTGACTTTGGGTTGTTGGTCGTGTGATTGGTATTTGAAACTATAGAGGTTTATCGTATCTGTAGGTTGGCACTAATTGTGCTCAGTTGTAGGCTGGAGCGAAGTGATTGGGGTAAGGCATAATTCCTTGAGTTAGTTATCCCTATTTTTATTGATTCTGAAGCTCTTCGTCAATCCCTTGCTGGTTGTTTAGTGATAGGCATGTTGTATCTTTATTGAGCTATTATTATATTATTAGGCTCGAGGTCGTGGTCATGGACTAGATGGATTCAGGGTTAGTAGTCTCTGCCTTGGTAGCATGGTAGGGTTAGTGGTATATGTATGATTCTGAGTGCCTTGTTTGAATGTTGGTGATGGAATTAATTGCATTGATTATTCATCTTCACATGTTGTGTGGTACAATCCAAACTCATGCATTGGTACTATTCTAAGTGAGTTTTAATGGGAGTCACACCACCTAGATCACTTGATTTACTGACTTCTGAGACTTAGGCGTCATTGACGTACTCATTTCCTACTTGAGACATTTGAGGCATCTGGGATGTGCTTAGTGTTTACTTGACTAACCGGAATATCGACGCCCTTTCCTACAAGGCTTTGATTACTAATTCCTCTGGTATCACGACAACGTTAATTCCTACTACTAGCAGATTTAAGGTGACGTCATGATGCTTTATATTCTTGATAAGACCTGGACTCGGGCTTAGGAAGTGTATACGGACTTCCCGCATCCCCTATAGGCCCCTCTTACCATGGTTACCATGGTACCACATGAGGGAGTTGCATGGGTCCTACCTCACTCGCACGACAGAGAGGTAGGTCGATACACTTGGTTATTGATGGTGCTACTGCATACTATACATTCATACCCATTGCCTATCACCATCATACTTGTTTGTTGATTGCACCCTCTAGATATATGGGAGGTTGGTTGGGTGTGTTTGGTATTTGTACCTACCGGGCTTATGGGGTTCGGTTAGGTTATTTTTTGATTATATTATCTTCTCTTCTATTATTGATCTGATAGCTGATAGGTTGTGAGTTAGTTTTGTTGATGTTAGGCCTCTTGACCTTGGGTAGTCGACTCATGTATCTTATTTTGCTTGTGAGTGGGATATTGTCTTGTGTCCTAGGTTGACTCATTTTTTTTCTTGTTTCCTATTTCTAATCCTTATTGCTCGCCTACCATATTATCTCTTGTTAGTTACTTGTGCTATGCCTTTCTTATTACTTTATTGTTTATACTTGCCATATCTTTGGAGTTCAGTCCACTGATGCCTACTCTACTGAGTACCATTTTTTTGTACTCATACTATACTTTTGCTCGTTGCATAACATAGTTTGAGTTCTCGCCGTTGATTTGGAGTTGTGCGAATAACTTGGAGTTCGAAAACTAGGGTGAGCTCCTGGCATTTGGAGTTACCAGTTTCCATCTGTTTTGGCTAGGCTTAATCTTCATATTGTATTCAGAGACAATATGTACTCATTTTGCATTTGTATAAACGCTTGTACTCTTATTTTGATTAAATGCTCGCCTACCGACTGATTCTAGGTCTTGACGATGGTTTCTTGTAATGCGTTTTGTGATTAGCCTTTTTTCGCTTTGTTATAAGCTTCATGCTCCTTGTTGTTGACTTCTACTTGATATACAATTGCTTATGGCTCTAGGCTATAGGTTAGGCTTACCTACTAGTAGGGTGTAGTAGGTGCCATCATGACTTGAGAAATCGGGTTGTGACATGTGGTGAACTCTTGGCGTTTGGAGACTTACTGTTTTTCCTTTTATTTACTATATATGTATTTTTGTATTTACAGAACTGTTGTAGATTGTCTCTTTCTATAATTAGATGCTCTTGTACCCGTGACGTGGGGTCCAGGTCAATTTTTGTATATAGTTTTGTCTTTCTTGGTCACTTTCGGGCACTTTTTATATATTTTGTATCATTAGATACTCATCTATGCTATGGATTCCTCTTCTTTCCTATTATTGCTTCCACATAGTTATATGCTAGTTTTAACATATCTCTTATAGTTGGATTTTGGCTTGCCTACTAATGGTATATGGTAGGTGCCATCATGACTTAATTTAAAGTCGGGATACAGTGTGCTCTGAAATAATATTATTTCTCTCAAGAATATCCTTCTTATCATGAGTTTGAAGGGGATATAGGTGTAGAGCCTAATAAGCTTAGGGCTGGCATATTTTAATATTGACATAGCTGAGTGTAAAGTTCAATCTCAAATTAAATAGAAAAAGCACGACTATATATGTAAGATCCCGTACTTTTTCTCTATTCTTGAATAATATATGTGGCGTAGTATGGCATGGTTATATGAGGTATATATGAATTTGTATCGTACATTGGAAATTAAGATTGCAAATAGGTGGAAATATCAAGGAACTAAACTAAAGTTTTAGGTCAAAGGGACCCCTCAAACAAAGTTCATGATTAAAGAAATGGCTCGGGTAGAACTTCGCCCGTTTGAAAGGTTTAAATTGTCCCATACCTTGTGGATAAGCCTATGAGTGTAAAACATGCTAAGAATAGTGTGTTATGAGGTAATATAATAGCACAAGGGTCGTATGTTAAGTTTTAAAGTCAAGAAAATTAGTGAAACTAAGGTCGGTAAAAGTTATCGAAGTTTCTCTAATAATATTTTCTTAACTTTGGGTCAATGTCTTGGATGTTTTCTCCCAATATATAAGGAGTTAGAAGGCCTATCACCCATTAAATCAAAGGCCTACGAGTCTAGTTTGCAACGCACACAAACCTGTATCCAACCGACATCGGAGTAAGAAGTTATGAGGGTTTTACTACGGACTAACGGGGCAGAATCTGGGTCGGGTCAAAATGTGGTATTTCGGCTTACTCAACGTTTTAAGCCATGAAAACATTTCTTTTCACTTCCAAACCAGAAATAAAGCTTAAGAGAGGGTTCCTATGGAGTTCTTGCATGACGAAGGTTAGTTTTTGATGATTTCTACCATTAAAGGTTGCCCCCATGCCTAGAAACATGATCTCTACACGTGGAAATCGTTTTCCCCTTCTATTAGCTGCGTTTGGAGCTAGTTTTTGAAGTTATAAATTTGTAGTTATTGGTGTTTATTCAAGGTTTACACTTGGTTAACTAAGGTAATCATCTTGGGTCTCTTTTATGATTGTTTTTTATGAAGTTCTACGGATGTTTCGTCAAGTTGAGGCCATTTGGCAAATCTGCCGATTTAAGATCAATTATGAATTGTTTATAGGTACTACCAGCTATGTATATATAGTGTTTGCGAAGCTTAGGACGTAAGGAACAACTTTCGTGAAGAAGCTACGGCCATTCGAGCGTTCATTGGAAAGGTATGTTAAGGTTAGGCTACGTCCCTCATTTTAGCACCACTCCTCGGAAATTCCTAAAACGCCGAATGTGATATTTTTCTATTTTCTTGCTAGAAAGACCTTCAGTGAAAGGAATTGGGATCTCAGATAGATTATTTTCATGGTTCTGTTATTTTGATATTCCCCTCGTTCGGATAAATAGAGTATTCGACATCTACATGTCATTTTATCGGTTTCCTTGATTATATGTCCGTATGTATGAATTCTTATTCTCTTTTTGGGTGATGTGACTTAAAATATCACGGGAGACCCTTATCACTTGTAACCAGCCCTCTTTCCCCACTAAAGTTATTATGAAAAATCTTTAAAGTAACTCACGATCTTCAAAACCTTTTTAATATAACTTAAATGTTTAAACTATTAAAACACTTGATTTTTGAAATACTTCTTTTATAAATTATCTAGGAACCAAGTTAGGAACTAAGTAAATCACCTTAAACTTGTTATGAATATCTGCAAGGTTAGGTTATCTTTCTAAAATTCGAGTTAACTTTTCAAGCTTATTTGGAAGAACATATGAGGTTCCACGAGATTGTTATGTAATATACAAAAGTTATTATGGGGTTATGAGAACAAGACTACAAACAGGCCAAGATTGGCAACATGACAACAGTAACAAATAGGTGTTATAAATTTATGACATGACATGCTATGCATTCTATTCCTGAGCTATAATTGGGAGGTATGGGTCTATTGCCTATATTTATATGTATAAGACACAAATGGCCACAAGTTGGCGAATATGATGCCGGTTCGCTACCGGAAGGCACCACCATTGCTAGCATTTGGTTGGGTATGTCATGCATTTGCATTAATATATATATATATATATATATATATATATATATATATATAT
>JAJOOR010014134.1:0-29722 GCA_036250505.1 Solanum acaule | reverse complement strand
ACCCCCCCCCCCCCCCCCCCAAAAAAAAAAAAAAGAACAAAAAAGAAATACCTAAAATTGGCTTCATGAAACAGGCCACCAAATTCTTAAAGATATTAGTCCGGAAGCAAACTTTACAATTCTGAACGAAGAAACACGAAAAGTTACAATAAAATCTATGGGAGAACTTTTAAAATGCTAATTATTCCATTATAAGGTCTATTAAGGGAATAAAAAATGAGGCACAAGGACTACTAGTAAGGATAGGTGTGAATCTTTATCACAGAGTACCTTGACCTCCGTCTTTCTGCCTGATCTTCGTTTGTCCACATTTAACATTTTTGAATTCTGCAGTTTACGAAGATCCCTTCTAGCCAACCAACCACGAATAGCTGCAAAAAAGAAGATGTGTAAATTTATATTTGGTTTCATAACCAGCTGCCAAAAGAAGATGGCCAAATCTATATTTGGTTTCATATATTTGATACCATGCAAATAATTTTTACCTGATTGTATCTGCACAACAGCCACCAGCTGCTCATCACTTCCTTCACGAGCAACCTTCCCTTTAGACATCACTTTAGTATTATACAGCCTTCTTTCTATTTCACCACGAATAACTATATGAACAAATGTTGACATCAAACATCAGGTACAATTCAACATTGGAAGCTTATAGTTTAATTATATTGATGCATCACCTCAAAATTGACTCGGTTCACATAACTAGTTACTTTTGGAACTTCCAACAATGGTTCAAAGGCAGTTAATTATAGTTTTTTAAAAGAAAATAATGAAGACAAAATTGTAGTTATCTGTTTTTTCTTTTTCTAAAACCACTTGAATGGCATCCCCAAGTGCTCAAAACTTTGAAGATATCTGATATAATCTTGAAATGGAAAAATACTCATACAACCTGATAGACGCAACATTCTTCATGAATATCATCTTCTATTGTATTCTAAGAAAAAGGGGAAGAAAAGAGACGAGTTGCAAAGGAATCTGCTTTACATGATTGAAGTATGATTACTCCTCCTTTCAGCTCATGGAAGTGCCGACGAGCACGATGACCACGGAAGCACTTCTGCACCTCAAGAGTACCTTGCAGAACTTGGTTCCTTACATCCTCCAATGAAGCAATCTACATGTAAGAGGGACAGAAGTTCACATATAGGCACACAAAAGGAAATCCAATCTTCAATAGTATGTGTCCATTGTCTCACTAGAAGCCCATATTGGGTATATGTCAGAGGATATGTTATATCCATAAGCCATAACTTTTGCCATTTTTATTGTTTGACCACTCAAAACCCTTCTCCAAACAGACATGCCTCAAAAAATATGATTTTTCCTCAAAGTGGTGCCACCAGTTTGGAAGACACCACACTTTTTTCAAGATAACTATGGTGTCTGGGCCAGCTAGCGTGCACATCGACACACCACATGTTTTTCATTTATCATTATTTGGTTCAACTATATAGTAGTAATGATTAGAAGAAAATTAAAATTTCTGGTGCTTCCTTTAGATGATTTAGTAAATGACATAAATTCTTTGAGAAGTACACATATCCACACAAGAGAACAAGAAACCATGAACCCACCTGTCCTGATCGAAAATATAACTTCGTATACCCAACTTGGTACAATTCCGGAAGAATACCAAATTGATGAAGAATGGCAACTGACATACTTAAAGGATCTTGGCATGCATTATCCTTTGGCAGAAGGAAGCCGTACCTAAAATACCGCAATCGCATATATAAGTTGACAAACAACCAAAAGAACAAATCAGCAACAAACTAAGGATCGTGTATGTCACCTGCTTGTGAATTCTTGATGTGTTAACCTAGTAGGATAGCCAGATCTTGATATTCTAACCACCTCAAGAACACCACAGCATCTGAGCTGTTCTATGACAAGATCTTTGTCAGACATGCCAGGAAGCTGCTTATTATTTGGTTTTATGCAACATATGAAATGTGGTATGGTATTTTCCAATTGCTGCATCAATTTGAACAAATTATCCTGCCAGAATTTGATAAAGGACAACATTGAGAAAACAATCATAGCACCTCAAGATACAAATTTTTATTTTCCAAGTGTTTAGCTTGTCAGCATGATCAAGTTCTATAGAAAATAACCACCTTAAACTTAGTTGCAACACTTTGCTTCTGAAAATCTAGCACCCCTGTATCAGTTAATGGAATTGAGAATTTTTTATCTTCAGGCAGGTGACTGTCACTTGATGAGAGTAGCTGAATAATGTCAGGATGCAACACATCTCTGTTCTTTGCTAAGAAGCCAGTTGCATCATAAGTTACCTGCAAAACACATATATGTAATTATAGAGTATGGAAAGAACCAAGGAAGTCAACCATAACTTCTGTCTCTAAAACAAATGATGTGGCTTTGTTGCACCAAAAACTAAGCAACAACAGCATACCCGGTGTATCCCACAAGTGGGGCACCAAAAACTAAGCAAAGACATATTTGAGTTTAAGGTTAAATTACATAGTCCTTCTTGCCTTCAAAAGCTCTAGCGTTTCTCTCTCCAAATTACCCACCATACCAATACCGAAATGGACTTCCAGATGTTCCTAGATGTTTGGATAAGTCCGATTCAAGCCATGATAGCAAAAGGTCCATTGATTTTTAGGCATGCACCAGTCCCCAAAATATTAAGCAAGAAAGAATATGTTACAAGAACTACTGAAAGATAACCGAAATAGAGAGCAGTTGTCTGAGATTATTGAATTAGAGAACAATTACATGATTCTGGAATTCTTTTCCACAAAAAAATGCTAGTAATGGCACAAAGAAAGAAAGTTCTTCTTGCAGCACCCATGGAAAAGAATCTATCATCAATCACCAGAAAGAGGTATGATAAAGTAAATCTTCCAGATATTATCGGTGTAATGGTGTAGTTTGGATTGAAGATGGAAAATCACTTGTGAGAAGTTTTAAGAAGGGTCATCAGAAGAATGGCTAAAGAGGTGGTACAGCTAGAGGGTCACTGGTCAAGAGGCACACCCCCATTGGTGGTAAATGAAAACTAGCATAATGCCACCAAAACAGTAATCGAAACAAGGATGGTGCCGCCAAAATGGTCACTGTAATAAAACCATGAAAAGAAAGAAAAACTCTCCCAACAATTGAGCGTAAGTCTGACCATGGGGATGTGAAAGCTATCAAGTCTCTGAACCAAAATCGTGAAAATACTACTAATGTCCGTAGAAATTGCACAGAACTAGAAAGGATGCATTTATAAGAGAAACTGACCTCTCCAGCATAATGACGAATACAAAACTCTTCTCTTTCGCTTTTAAAGCAAGGGCTAGATTTGATATGCTGCTTAAGTTTACATGCAAAGGTCAAATCTGTGGCTTTTAGGGAATTTGATTCTTCATTCAACAAAGATATAAGACCAATTGGCTTCTGCAAAATGAAAATGAAAGTTCATCTATCAACTGCTATGTCCATTCAAATAAATGTTGAAGATTGCTCAATTAAAATACAGAGATCTTCCTTATGATTGACATTGGTAATTCTACTCGAGATATCCCAATAGAACTTGTGAGTTGTGACTACATAAGCATATTCATTTTTATCCTTCTCATACAACTCAACAATTAAGCACGGAAAGAGTAATCAGTATATGCAAGACTTCACTCGAAAGAAGTAATATGACAATGAGAAAATTGGTGTGGAAGCTATATCAAATACAACTTATGACAATACAAACAGATGAATTTTTATCCTTCTCATCCAACTTAATAATTAAACATGGAAAGAGTAATCAGACTAAACGAGAAAAAGATGTAAAAATCAAACAAACAAACAAAAAAACAAAAAGAGCAGCAAGAGAGTGACATCTAATTAAGTACGAATGTAAACATGTAATCTGGGGCAGAAGAAAGTTGTCAGCTTATATAAGCTCCTGACGCCAAATAAATAGGAAAAAGAACCAAAAGGAAGAAATACCTTTTCAAAAAGGTTCAGACACTCTTGGTTGTCTTCAAAATCTACTTTTGACCAATCAATTCCGTCCAATTCATATTCCTGAAACATAAACCATCAGTTCCTGCATTGACATCTAAAACTGATACTGCACGGAATATCTTCAAGAGAGTATACAGCCCAAAAAAGAGAAAACTGACTGTAACAATCCTGTGTTTGTTCTTGAGCCGAGGGTCTATCAAAAACAACCTCTCTACCTCCCTAGTTAGGGATAAGGTTTGCGTATACTCTACCCTCCCTAGACCCCACTAGTGCAATTACACCGGGTCTGTTGTGTCTGTTCTTGTTGTAGTAGAGGTAAGGAATGAAGCAATAAGAATGAACTAGGGAGGATCAAGACATGCTTACCTCTTGTTCGAGCTTCAATAGATGTCTGTTGACATGCTGCTGGAGCCTCTCATTTGCATAGTTTATCAAAAATTGTTCAAATGTGTTTCTCTGAAAAGTGGGAATGGGAGTGTCAAGGTGGATAAGAAGGAATCTCCTATGCTGAATAATAGTAAAAAAATCACTCACAGATCAATTTACCTTAAATGATTCAAAACCGTAAATGTCTAGAATATTTATGGATCTACCCATCTGTTCATTGTCCATTGCAAGGTTTCTGTTCATTTGATCTACTATCCAGTCAAACAAGTTTGCATAAATGAACTTTGCCAATGCATCTCTTCTATCAGTTGCCTGAATCAGAGTTATAATGAGTCGTGTTCTCTAGAGAAGAAATAGGAGTGCTAAATTCATATATTAGAATAATTAATAGTGAATAATGCAGATTCTGGTTAATATCGGGATGAAAATGTGAAAGAAAGAGAAAATAGGAAGAGACGAAATATAAATGCACTTCAACAAACCTGCTCTACAGTTAAACTCTTGGCGATCTTATCCTTGCCAGCTTGTATTTGGCATGTTGATAAAGCTAGTATGAGGTCATTTACAGTACAGCCAATCAAGCTAGCAGCATTTGTAACAGCTGCAATATCAAAGATTGTGACAAACCAAACAGATAAAGAAGGCCTCCATACAAGCACAGGATATAAAAAAGTTGAAGACTTTGCATACAAAGTGAAGAAGAAACTTTACAAGTATTGTTACAAAGTAAGACCATACAAGAGGTGTAGGAAAGAATAATCATGAGAATACAGAAGATACTTGCATGAATCCGAACAACAGAGGTTTTATGACAATGTAAAATGCTCTGGCCCAGAAACGTTGAAAAGCCTAAGATAGACCCTCATTCCTCAATAGTCAATATTGCAGAGAAATGGAGTTACGAAGAGTACATCTGGAGTTAAAATAACTACTCCAACGAAAAACAATCAACTGACAAGGCGGAATATGATAGATTGTCCTTCACTCAAAAGCGAATAAAGTGTTAAAGCTGAAACCGACAATATAGATGCTGAACAGAAGTCAAGTCTAGATATTCACAGTTAACTTACAATTCACCAAGAGTGTATGATGATTTATATATGTATGAGGTTATGAAATCATATCTTCTATTACATTCAGAAAGAACAAAAGCTCAAGGGGATCAACATTAGCTAAACTGCTACACTGACAAGATAGCTCACCTTCACTTTGCACAACTTCAACATGACTTTCATCGTCAATTACTTGGAACGTTATGTTTCCCAGCCATAGAACTGAAGCAATCATCTGAAAAGCATGCTCTTGATCCCTTTCAGAAATCCTAACAGTATTTAGGGCTTCCTGGAAAAGTGAGAGAAACAAAGTAAATAATTATAAACAAGATCCAGAACAGCATTGAACTGAAAGAACAGAAATCAAACATAAGTTGACCAATTCTTATCCCTTAAAGCTCACCATAAGCTTACAAAATTCCTCAGCATCATCAACATCATAGATCACCAAGCAGCCACTCTGGTTGAGATATTTGTATTCTGATGCACCTTTTAGCTTAAGTTTATCTGAGAAAATCAAATTAAAGTTCTGAAAACGAAATATTCTGCAATTTCTTTAACTAATTTATATTTTTAAAGATCTTCAACTAACACCACAGCGGACAATCCCCACTAAAGAAGAGAAATAGAAACAAAGAATATTTATAGAGCACTACAAAAAAGAAATTTGATCTCTTAAAAATTGTCCTTGCTAGAAAAACAAATAGTTATACACACATGATATTGAAAGAACTTCCATTTCACAGGGTTTTCTAACGCCAACAAAATTTCTCACTTTATAAATGATTCATGAACTGTATGCATAACTTCTATATTTTTTCTGCTAGAAAGTTCCACTTCCATTTTTGTTCAACAGTAATGTCCGGGCTAACTTGCACACCGCTCTCATATTTCACAGGTTGTATGCATCCTCTCAAGTCTCACCAGAACATATTTTATCGGGTAACTCGACCCAACAAAGCTTAGGCATGGAAGAAATGAAATGGGTTTGTCCCCTCTATTAGGATTCAAATCCTGGTCCTCGTGCCACTTTCATGTTTAACGTCTTGTTGAAAACACTACAGTTTTGTGACTGCTACCTTACACTTGTATCCTATTATATTGAGTTTTTAATATCTTCAGAATCACAAGCCCAATTTCACCATTAGGATCACAGAATTGTTAGTTCTAGAGATGTGCTAGAAACAACTCAGGTGTAGTAACCACACAGTATTAAAAACAAAAGTTGTTTTGACAGTGAAGACACATTGCAAGGCAAAAGCCATGTAAAGTCCTACGAGTGAAATAAGCAACAAAAAGATACAAACAAAGGTCCACTATCAATTACAGACCTCTCAAAGTAGGTGGAGCCCCGGCACATAGTTGGTAAAAAATATGATAGGACCTCTCTCCATCAAGCAGCTGAACCACTCTCGACTGCCCAAAGAAGACATTATGTTTCAAAAGATTTAGATTGTGATAGTAATGATATAAACTACAACAAGGAATCCATGGTAAAGGGGAGAAGAAAATCCCACCTTTTCAAGAATCACTACTCATTATTTTAGCATTGGCCAGTGGACATGCACAAAGATGTATAAAAGTCAGTAACAGTTATATCAAAGGACAATTACAATAAATTGCATTCTCTGAGAAAACCAAAAGACAATTACACTTACAGGTTTGTATTTTAGCACCACATATTCTTCCTGCTGTACTAAAATGAATTTCAATCAACTTTCCCTGCATCCATCAAGGACAACCATCAGAAAAAGTACAACAGATGGGGAAATAACACAAATAAGCTTTTCCACTTCCCAGTCCACCACTCCCATCCTCAAATGAAGGAAAGAAAAAGAAACATAGAATCAGGCATAGAGACTGACAAATCGACTGGAGTTATTGTTCCTGGAAGTTTTGGCATTCCCAAAGGCCTCTAATATGTAGCTTGTTTGCAAAACCTCCTTCTCTATCCCATTATTGCCTCCACCAAGCATAGCCAAGTATTCCATTGCAAACTTTGCTGTTTCCGTCTTCCCAGATCCACTTTCCCCACTGTATGAAATGAAAAGAAGTTAGTTCCTCCCAATCACTGAAGCCGCGATGAGTTTGATAATTACAATCTAAGCCATCAATAACTGAAACAGAGTAGAAATACAAGTATCTGGCATCCCTAAAGATGACAAGGAAACATTTTCACATACCTTATGATAATAGATTGACTTATCTCATCTGCAAGATTCAAAAGGTAAAGAAAGAAATAAGAATCAGCTTGCATCTAAAGTGTTTACGGAGTTAACAATGAACTTTTGTAAATAATAAGAATGAACATGGTTCTGAGGAAAACCTTCCATCATTTGATCGTAGGCAGTGTCAGCAACAGAATAAACATGAGGATCATTCAAGAGCTTCTGTCTGTAAGCTGTAACAAATTCGTTCCCATACAATTGGATATCTTTGAACGGATTGATTGCTATTAAAGCAGGCCCTGCCTTGCTCTGCAGGCATAGGGGACAAAAAAATTTAAAAGAGAATAGACATGAAATTACATGTGAGGCATAAATGCAGTTTAATATTACGTACATATATCATATCTCGCGCATATCTGTTATGAAGGTTGTGAAGAACAGATGGCTCATTCAAATAACTAAGCTGCATGAGATCATCCACACCCTCAAGAACATCCGGATTAGCAGGTAATACCTCTCCTACAGGCACTGTCACAACCTACAGTATGACAAAGTTTAAGTCCAATTGCAGCTGTTCACTTTAAATATTTATCATAAGGAAATAGCAGGAATACATGAACTTACACTGCCGTCAGAAAGTAACACCATAGCTTTCTCTCCTGAAGTTGATTGAATATGTCCTGATACCCATGCCCCATTCCTCAGACGACACCAGATGCGAAGCTTCTGAAAACAGAGCTTAGGAGTTAAGTTTGGTCATCTGAGAGCAACCAAGAAATCATCCAACAGTAATCAAACCAGACACAATGACAAAACTAGTGAAGCCAAATCCAGCACATGTACAAATTTTACTTATCATTTAGCTAAAAATGTTAACTTTTCTAGATTCATTCAATCAAACCATTCTCGTTCAAGGCGATTAAGACAGTCAACATGTGAAACTACTGAAAATAATGCTCTTATTACCTTCTTAACAAAATAATCCAGCCGATCATCCCATTCAGCTTCACTACGCCATTTCTCAACCTTTCCACCACTTACTTTCCGCAATCTCCCTGTGCTGTTCTTCTTCACTGAAGGCATTGCATACGGCGATTCGTTATCCTCCATTCCTTTCACCTTCATAGCACCAAAAACATTCCTTTTCAACCCTTTAGACTCTTCCTTCTTCTTACCATTCTCCAATTCAACATCAACTTTGCTTAACCTTTTGCTCAAAGGTTGCCTCTGTGAAGGAAGCCTAGTTCTCGATGTAAGCTTAGGCCGAGCAGGTAACGCCGGCGGCAAGTCTTTTGGCTTCTCATTTTCATCCCTTTGCCGGAGAGAATCCAGCATTTCCTCTAACGAACTACGAACTATAGTAGACATTTTCTCCCCCTGATTTGAAGTAAAATTACATATACATAAACTATTTCATTCAAATTTAAACGATATCTGAAGCAACATTGCTCCAGAAACAACTCCTAAAACCCTAATTCACTTTTTTTTTCAAAAAAAAATCAAACCTTTACCAAGTTTCCACCATTTTCCTTAAACCTGGAGATCAAAATCCATCCTCACAACCCCAATTCCCCAAAAAAACGCATAAACCTCGAGATTTTGTAAGATATTATAAGAAAAAAACACTCAAAACCAAAAAAAAAAAACAAATTTTACGAAACCCAATACAACTCTGAGCTGTTGAACTTTTTTTTTCTTTATTTCCCACCGAACAAGAAGAAAAAAAAAACTTCTTTTTAGGCTAAATCAAGAAAATGGGTACCTAAATATATATTTTTTTGCATGATATGCAAAGAAATTAAACTCTTTTAAGGAAGAAAGAAGAAAAACAGAGGGGAAAATGAAAATGGCTAATCATGAAGAGGGAAAGAAAGGTTTTTTATTTGTTGTTTATCAAATTGGTTGGTTTTTTATTTTTAGAAAATCGAAAACTGCCGTTCAGATAAAACCAAAAATAGGAAATAATGGATATGAAAATTTGAAAATTTATCATGTTGGTCTGAGTAAATATAATATAATGATTTGGATTGAAGAAACCGTTGGATTAATTTAATTTTATTTAAATAAATAAATTTGAATTTTAGAGTGGGGGCCTAAAGTAGTTGCTAAATTAGTGTAGAGTTGAAATTTTGAAGTGGCAGACAGATGCACCTGAAAGGGAAGCGGATAAAATGTTACATGCTGTAATTTAGTGTTTGGTCATCAACTTTAAAAAAATATATTTGGCAATAAAAATTGTGAAATTAATAATATATTCCAATTTATATACACGGTTAAACATAATTTCAATTTTTTAGTTTTAATTTTATTTTAAAATTAAAATAATTATGATTTTTTTCAAGTTTCACAATTAAGTATGATTAAATGCTCACTATATTTGTTTCTATTAACTACATCTGTAGCTTCAAATTGATAATTCTTCCATTTTACATCTAGATTTTTTCAATGGTCAGTTAGAATTGACGGATTAAAACTAGTTGATAAACATTAATGTAGAAATATTATTCGTTTGGATTTAATTTGTTTGTCTTAATTTTCTTATTAAATAATGTCTTCTTTTTTTTGGCAACTCTTTCATTATAACTTTTCACATGATATGCTTAAGGTGACGAGATTAAATGAGACTTTGGTACATTTTACGTATTTTTAGTTTAGGACCATAATATTCAAAACAAACTTTCTTTATTTTCTTAAATCTATGTCAAACTAAAATCAAACAAACAAATTAAAACTGAGAAAATACTAAATATTCAAAATGATTTTATGTAAATATGTGTTTGTATTGGTTAAAATAGCTGAATTGTTTCAACTCTCAAGTACCATTTGTTCTTTCTATTTTGATTTCTTTATAATGATATTATTCCCCACATTTTCACAAGTTTTAACAATTTAAATTCTTTTTTTTTTTTGGTAATTCATGTAACAGATTGATTTAACTTTGACATGATATTTTTGTTAGATATATTATTTTATCATCTATACAAGAGCTTTTTAATTAGCGTCATACTCAAAAATCTACCTTATTGTAGTGGGGTTACTCAAATTTATAAAGCTGAAAAGGAAATTTATGCTTTTCTGGCTAGTTGCTTTTAGTTTTTGCTCTTTGTAGCTTATTTTGTTGTCTTTACAATGTGTAGCGTCACTTCAACTCTTCTTATTTTCTTTTTATTTGAGGCAGATAATGGTTAGATTTTATAATATGATGAAAAATGAAAGTTACAATAACCTTGGGGACCAAAAAAATAATAATCCTGAGGCATCAACCTGGATTATGATGAGATGATTGAGATTCTTTCATCCTTAACTAGAGATATCAAATTCGAATCTAGGATGGAAAAAACCTTGTAAAAGTCCCACCTCAGAAAATAGACCCTGTGAATATGCAAATTTAAATTGATCGAGCTTAACTCACGCACGAACACCGTCGAAACCAAAATGAGGCAAATGGCCCTCCTCTAATTACTCATAATAAACAAGGGTACTGGAGCTAGAGTTTAAATCAATAGTCCTCCTCTTAGAACTCATTATAAGCAAGGTGAAGCTAGTGTTTAAATTACGAGTTCGATTAAATTCAATAACTTTAATTTAAAATTTTATGTTTGTTTTAAGATATATAAATTATCGATAAAGAATCAATAACTTAAAAAGGTAAAAGTCTTAAATGCATAAATTTCAAATTCAAACTTCACTCCCCATTCCCCAAGTCATGTGATGTTTAGAAATATTATTATAAGTTGATCATCTATGTCATGAAACTCCGTTCAAAAAAGAATAAACCTTATTCACACATAAGATATGTATAAAATATTTGAGCAAGATCTTTAATAACACGTTAAGATAACTCATAAAAATACAAATTTTTTTTAAAAAAAAGGGTCGAAAGGAGAACAAGACGAAAACGTAACAATCTGTAACATCATTTTGTTCATTTGGAGCCACATAAGGAAATTTAAATTTTGAAAATTTTAAAGCACGTATAGTATACGTTTGAAAACTGGAATGCAAAATGTCAAAAAATATTTAATTATTTTTGTGACATAAAGTCAAAAAATGTTCTTTGTTGGACTCCTTTAATTTGACTTTGTTGACAAAAAGAATATATTTTGCTAAAATTTTCTATTTGTAAAAAGTTCTTCTTACGAATCTCTCCCCTACTAACTTGGACCAAAAAAAGTTTTAAAAAAATTTGCCTTTTTTGTTGATATAATTAAACAAACTGGAAATATTAGCTTGTAATGGATTTTTTTGTATATATGGTTTTATTTTCTTACAGTAATTAATAATAAACATTTGTACATGTTATTAAATCGCTAGACGTTATTCTACAGAATCATATTATTAAATTAAGAATTAGATAGCTATGAAAAATCTCATTTTATGTAACAACTGATTTGATATGTTCGCATACAATATGTCACATTAGACTAACTTAGTGTGATCACATACAATATGTTGGACTGATTTGGTGGGATAGCATACAACAAGACAAAATGTTGTTTAATATTCTTACGTACTCAAACCTCAAAAACTAACTCAAAAGAAGGAGAAATGTTCAAGTTTTATAAAAAGCTCAGGGTTCTCGTCATTTACAAATGTGGGATGCTTGATTCCATTCAATACAATACAATGCGATGGTTATGAAACGATATATAACAACAATCTAAATAAGTTGTTAGAGATTTAATTTACTTACAACTTTTTATAAGTTGTTAGAGATTTAATTTGCTTACAATTTTTTATCTTATAATTGTGTTCAAATTAGCTTACACGTATTTATCATTCAACTACTTTGAGTGTTGGTCAAAGCAAATTTAAGAACTGTTTATTCCCATTATTAGTTAAGCTTCAATTTTGAATGACAAGTAATACGTTAATTGAGGAAAAAAGACATGCACAAATAGACGAGTGAGAATTTAAATAAATCTAAAACTGGGCCAGGTCATACCTAATCCTCCATCTGTGTTGGAGATTATCCAATACTCATTATCATCACATGCCTATTTTACGTGATTGTAATTATGGCGAGAAATCAGAATTTCTATTAAGGAGATACAAAATATAAAGAAATAAACGTCAATATTTATTATAGAGATGAAAATTTAACTTGATGTTGCGAATGTTTTGAAGTTTGAGTTGTGATAAATTTAAGTTTAATGTTAAAGACGTGATTATTGAAAATTCTGAATATTAAAAATATATTCCAAATATAATCGAAGAGAAACATATATTGTTACACAACTGACACTAATTGACTGTATGTCCATTATATTAGACCAAATGGATGAAGGACTCCTTTTATTTTTTTTTTATCAGTGAGTTGATTCCCTTTTTGTTTGAGATTTAACATGACACTTTTTATTGGCATGTGCTTTGGCTAGCTTTAATGATGGAACATCATTAGTCATTAGTGAAGAAGATGGACCTTCTGATTAATTCTGACTGCATCAATGTGAATTCTCCTAACTTGTCCAACAATCTTCACAAAAAAGTGTTCCAAACTTCCCATTTGTTTTTTCCTTTAAGTTGCAACTTTATCTCATTCTTTGCTTCTTCTCTCCTTTCTCTTTGGTGTCAATTATCATTCTACGTTTATTTCACCATATTTGATTATTTCAAATTCACATTACGTATTTTATAGTGAATTTTTTCATTTTAGAAATCGAACTCAAAAATTTTATCTAGGCAAACTATTGCTATATTCGATAATCATGCCTCAAACTATCAATGTTTATAAAAAAAATTCATTAAGTTATCAAACATAACACAAGTAAATCATATCAGTAATACACTTCAACTCAGGGCCGGCTCTTGCCTTTTGTAAAATAAGGCTTATGCCTTAGGCCCCCAAATTATTATCAAGAATAAATTATGTGTTAAATTTTTATAGAAAAAATTAATTAATTATGATAAAAAATATATTATTTTACACACTTTAACATCTTTTATACTTTGTTAAAAATAAGAATCAATAGTGAAAAGTGTTGAACAAAATGAATTACAAATTTTTATTTTAAATTTTAAATTTTAGTTTCAAACATTACAACAAGCATATTAAAATGGTGTATATCAAGTCATCAACTTCTTGAATCAGATTCTATGGTTCTTATAACTCTTATCTTTATTTAATATTTGTCAACTTATTACTTATAAAATTATGTTTACAATTCATATAATAATTGTCTCACTGAAATGGTGTTTTTCAATGTTGAATTGATAAAATCTTATCAATAACTGAAAAAATAATACTAAATACTAATAATTTTCATCTAAATAGTGTAAGAAAAATAAATTTTGCATAAATATGTATACGAAGTTTGTTTATATTTTAGGCTTCAAATTGAAATTTCGCTTTAGACCCCCAATTACGTTGAGCCGCACCTTCAACTCTATGATACTTGTAGAAGCATGATTGTTCAGGCAAAATAAAATATTTTCTCATATATGTACCAATTTATAAATTTATCCCTTGTAAATTACATTGCAACAATTATGTACATTGTATATTCTGTATATACGTATATATAATAATAAGAACCGTTGAACACATTATTATATATCTTAAAGGTATTTTACCTCAAGGTATGTATATACATATCTGCTGAATATTTTGTAAATATGTTTTCTAGATAGATTGAGAGTAATATTTTTGATCACCTGATCACACCGCATAAATGTCGAAAATAATGGTAAAAAACTAAAAAGAAGTTGATGTTAATTTTGGGCTTTCATGATATTGGGCTCTCCAAATTATCTTGTGGACTAGTTGAAGCTAGTGAACTGCTCCAGGCCCATCACGCACTCTCTGACAATACAAGCTAGAAATTAGAATAGGATTTGCTGAACCCTAAATCCTTCCGTTTCTGTGTTCACGTAGCTATGGCGAAGAACAGAAACAAGAAGAAAAACGGCCTAGCTGCCATGGATGTTTCCACTGACCAGACGGTCATGGATGCCCAAGGTAATTGAGTAGTTAACTACTGTAATTTTGAGTGTCTTCGTTATCATTCTATTAGAAAAATTTGTTAATTTCTGTCGATTTACATGTCTGTTTGCTTAAATTCAGCGATGGATACTTCAGAATCAGCTGCTCCAAAACCACGTATAGGTGGATCACTTAGGTAAGTTGTCTAATTTTCATATTGTGTTATAAATACTTAATGATTAGTGAACGTGATGAAGTTATCCCCAAGTTGAGTTAAGGTGTTCTTTGTTAGAGCATATTATGAATGAGCTGCTCTGAACTTTTGTTTCTATTTTTATTTTTACATTTTGTTGAAATTTTAGGATGTATTTTGAATGACATAATCCTTAGAATGCAAGTTATGTGGCCAAATTCTTTTCTTTTTCGCAGTTGGTATTCAAATTGGTGTTAGTTTTTAGCTTTGTGCTTGCAATAGATATTTTATTTTGTGGTTGCTATTATTTGAGAGTTTCTCCTTTGTTTAACATATTATGGTTCCATGTTGAACAAAAAATTGAATGTCGTAAATTAGGGGTCCAGTTTGAGCAGTTTCTATCCATCTGTTTTCCTAGATATTTTACTCCTCAGATGAAGTTTGATCCCATTAAATCTATGTTTTGAGCGAGCCCAACTAGGATTAGAAAACTTGATAGATACTTGCTTCATATATGCACCTGACTCCGGATATTCTATCACTTTAATGAGGAAGTCTTGCCGACTTCCTGAATTCAGATTGACCAGTAGTCCACGTCATGCAGTACATCTTAAAAGTAGATCTGGATAATATCATTTACCAAATGGTCAATGACTATTTGGCATTTGTAATTTTCATTTGTTTTCACATACTATCACACTCATTACTCATATAATGAAGATCATAAATACTGAGCCATCCTTGAGACTTTTGGAGAAAAAACTTTTTATCGAGCTAAGTTATATTCCTTACGTAGGGATTCTATTCTCCTGTGATGTAACATATCAATAAGGATAGGTGGAGAGTTTATAGATGGTAGACAGAGGCATCTGAGATGTTCTGTACAAAGAAAATGGGGAGGGTAGTAACATTGACCTTAAAAATTTGTTTTAGTACTTATATCAGTTTTTGTTTTTACTGTCATGTCGTAGTTTGTCTGTACATGTATTAGAGGTTGGTTACAATCTATTTATGTCTAGCCTATCCACCATGTACTTGCCAATACATCAACTGCTGGTCATCCCGATTTGCTCAATGTATAAGAAGCTCACACCTAAGCTCACACCTCTAACTTCCTCCCTTGCTCCAATGTCTTGAAGCAACCCACCATGATTGAGTCAAACCAAACCATCATTTTAGTGTTGTTCTTAGGGGCTGCAAAAAACCTCAATGAGTTCTTGGAGAAGTTGAGAAGTTCACGAGCTCAACAACACCTTTTGTCAGATATATGAAATGTAAGCTAAATAAGGAGTGGCCAATAAAGCTCCCTGTACCCATTTCTGTTTTACACTTGAAATTCATGCATCTTCTGTAGTGAAAAAAGTTGTCTTTTTGGTTATTCCATTTGTACTCATCCAATACCCTCCATCTCCCATCTTACAATTCCTCACTTTGTTTTTGCTAATGTTTGATGCTTGATATTGCAGAAAGATGAAGGGAGTACAAATGAAAAGGACGAAGAATGTCAGGAAAAAGAAGGCCATGGCAAAGGCTATTTCAAAAAGTGAGAAATTGGAGGAAAGAATCACTAGGAGTGAAAGCAAGATAGAGAGAACTAAAAATGCCAAAAAGTTATATGAATGAATGGCTGATTGATTTTTTTTTTTAACTTTTTCTGATTACTTATGAATGAAATGATTTTGGGTTGTTTATTTTCTCTCCAAGGGCTTATATATATATATCAATATAAGAGTTGCCTCTTCTTTCATTACGGCTGTCAATTTTTTTGGTCATCAAGAGAAGGGGAAACGGGGGAGCAAGGTGGTGGGGAATCAAACGATCACCCTGTTAAGGTGAAAGTTTTGGTATGCAACCAACTGAGCTAGTAATATCACCCAACTGTGCCAGTGTTCTTGCATTGCTAGTAATATCACCCAACTGTGCCAGTGTTCTTGCATTTCCCCGAAATCTCTTATAAAGAGTTTTTGAAGTTTAGTTGAAAAATGGTATGTGGTCATGTATTTTGTTTGAAAAAAGTTTATAAAGGTTGTTTGCAAGTGAGATTGGATTTTTTCAGACTTGAAAAACACATCTTTATAATTAACCAAGATTGATAAAGTGTTCTGAAGCAATTAAGATTATATATGTTTTTCAAACATGAAATGTGTTAGTTCATAATTTAGCTAAATGCTCTATTTCATGTCTAAATAGATTTCTTGGGATGTTCCCGAGCTGGGTTGTAACTGATGTAATGGAGTGTTATGAGCATCTCAAACATATTATAAAGTAATGCAGTGAAATGTTTTACTGAAAATATTTATAAATTAACCAATAAAAACAATCAAATAATTTTATTATAATTATCTTTTTGGAAAAAAAAGGAAGGGTCAAAAGATAGGTGATCTGTGTAATATATGAAACATAAGGGAAATGTATGCTATAAGTTGGAACTTTAAGGGAGGCATGTGTAATTCTCCTTAAATAAACTACCGAGAAAAATGAAAAAAATATCAGTTCAATCGGCAAGACCAAGCTCACTGCTTCTTCTTCTTCTCTCTTTCATGGCGCTCCAGCACTCGCCTATTGGCACAATTACTACTTCAGCTCAAATGAGGTTGGCTGTTAGCAGTTTGAGGTGCTACGAGCACCTTCGTCCTATCACTATCTCAAGCTTCAAGCATCTTCCACGAAGAATTCAGGGCAAGTAAATCCTCTTTTCGAGCCTCTCGAGCAATTTATCTTTCTAAGTTTTTCTTCTTCATTTTATTAGAAATTTATTTAATCTGATTATAGTTGAGCTCAATAGCTCAGAAATTTCAGTCATTTGGATACAAATTCAGGTGAATTAAGTTTTTCTTCATTTTTTGGAAATTTATTTAATTTGATTACTGTTGAGATCAATAGCTCGGAAATTTCAGTTATTTGGGTACAATTTAGGTGAATTCAAGTACTTCAACAGAATTTTTGACTTCTGATACATGTAGTTTGTTCCGATTCGATGCAATTATGTCTGCCTTTTCTATTTTGATCCATAATAAACCAAGCGATTTACTCATTTGATCATATTTAACACTGTGTATTATCTACGTACTTTTCGTTGTTCGTTCTTCTAGGTGCGCATAGTAGTGTGGAGCAAAGGAAGTTGCTTAGCAGAAGTGTTTCGTCCAGCAAAGAAAAATCGAAGGATCTCCGTGAAGATGCTTTTTCTTTGTCAATGGCTTGCACTAGTGCTCCAATTACATGCACAATGCTCTCAACTGCTGTCATAGGTATTCTCCTTATACGATCTTGCTAATCATGAAAAGTTTGGGAGAGCTATATTGGCTGAGGATTCTAGTTAAATTTCCAGGGATAAACATATATATGGTGTTTATGTCTTTTTTTTGCTCTGACTTAGTAGTAGTAACGTGTCCATAACTTGAGACTTGACTAGTACAAAGAGCAACGGAATATAGAAGTTATATACACAAATAGGAAATCCTACACTAAATGATATCTTACTAGAAAGAGCAACCAATCATTTTTGCAAGAGGACTGCTATATATGCTCCTGAAATTTAGAAAGCTGAAGCTAAGTTAATGTCTTGACAAGACTTTAGGGTTGGAGGGAATATTAACTATGAGTTCGGACGAATCCATTAAATATGTATAAATATTTAATTGTGAACCCAGTAACTAAAACGAGCTATGAGTACGGTGGCAAGTTTAGAATTCATAAACTTTAAATTTTGGCTCCGCTTGTTCTTTTGAACCCTGCAGTTCCTTTTCTTCCCGACTATCAACCGAGTGCTAATGGAGCAAATCTTTCCATATTGCTCAATGCCCTCACCACACATCTCCTCTCACCCAAGCCATAACGAAGGCAAATCCTATGCAGTGGAATCATGAGTCCTCAATCCCAAACATGTCTGAAACTACTTTGCCAATGGAGTAGTAAATGATTGACCAAGTCAAAGATTGACGCATAAAATTACTTAGTGTAATGTAGTTTGGCTCGCATAATTGTCTTCATCAAAATCAGATCTCCTCGCTTACATTGGCCATCTTGAATGCCATTAAAGGAAGCTATACTCACTTGAGTGTACCGATCACACTCAAAACTGCTTTGAGATGCTTTACTTGAGCCAAGGGTCTATAGGAAACAACATCTCTATATCTACAATGTAGGAGTAAGGTCTGCGTATACTCTACCTTAGGAAGGGCTTGGTGTATTTGTGTACAAGGTAAAGTTTTTTGAAGAATATCTTTGGTCACTCCCCAGACCCCGCCTGTTGGATTACACTGGGTATGTTGTTGTTTGTTGAGGTGAATTTGCAGCAGGAATCATTATTTCTGTTTCTTAAATTGATTATGTAATGTATGAGCTGTTTCATGATTTTTCTTTTCAGAAAGTATTTGTAGACTTGATTAGTGACGTCTGTTAAATTCATTTAGTAACTGTAGCTTGCATTTTGTTTTGACTTCGATTAGAATGTCTTCTTTTCTGTTTAGTGAAGGTTTTGGCTGTTTTCATAATTAGTTCATGCTTTACAATAAGTAACACTAATTATATGTCTTCACATTTTGCAGCAAATTTGGTTGCAACACATTCTGCAAATGCTTCGACTATGGATAACATGATGGTGAGAATTCCTTCATTAACCTTAAGTGCGTTACTTTGTTGTTTGGTGTCTGTTGTCTCTTCTAGCCAGGGAAAGAGGGTGATTTGTTTATGTGTTGCATATACTTTTGTAAAATCATAATGACACGTGATCAGTGTTATCAAAGACGTGCTTTAAGCGCGCTTAAGCCCTGAAGCGAGGCTCAAAACGTGTTGAGCGCTTTGCCTCGCTTTATGTGCGCTTCAATGTCGGCATCAAGGTTCTAAGACAAACTTTTCCTTGCCAATGAGCCTCTTATGAAGAATTGACACTAAACAATTGATATTTCACTTTATAATAAAAAAAATTCAATTTCATTGGTCATATATTTGTCATTCATGTTTATAATGATTAGTCTTGGACTAAACATATATATTTGTATTTTTTTCTCCCTTTGCGCCTTTTTTCATTAAAGCCCACACTTTATTTGCACTTTGCGCTTAAAGCCCCCACGGACCCTCGAGCTTTTTTGCGCTTTTCGCCTTTGATAACACTGCACGTGATAACATAAGATGATCTGTGCAGCATCTGTTTCATTGATGGTTTCCTTTTCTTTCTTCTGTTTTCATGAGTCTCAAAATTATGTTTCATTTACTATTTATGTGGATCTACCTCTGAGGTAAGGGTAAGGTCTGCATAGACTCTGCATAGACTCTACCCTCCCGAGACACCACTTTGTGGGATTATATTGGGTATGTTGTTGTTGTTGTTACTAATTATGTGGATGAATATTTTCTTCTGGTCTGTTGCCCCTGAATTGAAGAAATGATTCTTTACTTACTACTCTGTTCTGTTTACTTGCTTTATGAGATAACATTTACTGAAATAACAACAAAAGTCTAGAGCAAAAGAGTTCATACCGAACTTTATACTAGATGTTCTCTTGCGAAGATAAATTTCTAGTAATACTTTCTGCATCAGTTTGCATGTCTACTGCTGTCTTTGGGAGATTTGTGCTTAACATCTTTATGGGGGTGATATGTGAAATTTTAATCTTTTATATACCAGTGTTAAAGATGACACATTAGTTTGGTGTGTGGTTACATAAGACGTGAGATCCTTGTTTAAACCTCAACAATTTGAGGGGAGCTGATGAAACTAGGTACACTTTGGGTGGAAGCTTGACCTGCTATCGAGCTAAATGTCTTATTCCGGCTAGCAACATTTTGATGAAGTCATGAAGCCACTTACACTGTGGGGCCAATTGATTTGTATCTTTCTGATGTTTAATTGCATTTTACTGAAACTTTTTTTGAGATGCTTTGCAATTTGAGCTCGGTATTCATTTGCTAGTGGAATGTATGTCACATAAAGCAGTATTAAATCTTCAACTGATTATATGCTTAGGGTACTTACTTCTTCGTTGGCTTCAGGATTTTTCTAGCGCTGTCTGTACTTTAGCTGATGGAAGCATTGGAGATCTTTTTGGTGGGCTTCTGTATTCTGCAGGTCAACAAGCTAATGAAGCTGTTCAGGGCCAGTTGACTGTTCTTAGTTTTACTAGGTCTAAATCTTATATCATGAAAGTTTCATCTGGTACTGATAGAATGTATTCATAATGTTTTTGTGCTTCTAATTCTTAGACTTTCCTCCTTGCAGTTTGGCCACTATTTTTGGTGCCGGGCTTGTAACTAGCCTGTCACCTTGTACACTCAGCGTATTGCCTCTGACCCTTGGTTATATTGGTGGGCACTTTGAAGTTGAATCTTTGCTCTCTGTATGCAGCATACATATGTTCTCTCTCTCTCTGACTTATATTACGTTCTTTGGAAATGATCTTAGGGGCTTTTGGTTCTGGGAAAAGTCGAGTAGCGGTAAAAACCTTACTCTTTAATTTAACTTTATGTTGTTTGTTCTTTATCCTTGCACTTTTGATGTGCATTTTTCACTATGAACTTAAACTACAGATCATACATAAAATTTTGCCAGGTTTACATGTGAATCCTTAAAGGAGTGAATGGCATTTGTTTAATACATCTTGGTAGACAGTATGTGTGATTTTCTTTAGGATAAAGCTTCTATCTCAATTTCCATTTTGGGACATATAAAGTGTCTAACACCATTCCAGATTCAAATTCTTTTAACTAATCGATTTTAACCTTAAGCAACAAATATTTATTTGCTCAGATTTTTGTGTAACATGGCTAGTGTAAATGTCACTCTGATGCCATGATTGACTTCCTCAGCTCATTACACAACTTGTAATGTGTAATAATCCATTACTTTTGGTTGTAGCTCTCTCCCAGCATCTGCTTTTTGCTGGCATGCATCAATAAAGACAGTTTACTGATAAAAAATATAATATTAATAGTCAAATTTGAACTTTGAATTTGATGTTTTCTCCGTCAAACTAGCTGGTCAATTAGTACTTCGATATTTCTACTACTGTTTATATAGAAGTCAAACTAATATCTTCTACTCTGTCCAACCAAAAGGTGTAATATAGAATATGAAAGGAGTACTAGGAAGTAGAAAATTGATGTTTCTATGGGCAAAGCTTTGCAGAATTCTGCATTTTACACTTGAAAACCTACTAGGGCATAGTGCTAGTTTAAATTCTTTGTTTTACTTTGGCTATCGTCGTTGACAGGTTGTTGGAGATTCAATTGCATTTGCACTGGGATTGGCAACCACACTAGCATTATTGGGTATTGCAGCTGCATTTGCTGGAAAGGCATATGGACAAATAGGACAAGGACTGCCTGTGGCTGCTTCCTTTTTAGCTATTGTTATGGGTCTAAACCTGTTAGAGGTAACTACATATGTTGAATAGTGTGGTAATACCCTTTTACTTCTAAATTTTTGTTAAGAGTTTGTTGATTACCATTGTCTGTAATCTTTATTGAGCCCATGGTTGTAGTTGCTTTGTCATGTATTCAGATTTTTCTATTAAGGAATTACATGGATTATTGTGTTGATATGTTAATCGTTCTTGCTTGCATAAATAAGTATCAGTTAAAAAAAAGTGATGTTCTTATGCAGTACCAGATGCTCCACATCACCTTTACCTTAATGAGAACCTGCGAAGGAAAAGACAGGAAGATACGTCTAGGCATTTGGATAGAATGATGACTGATACTTTTGGTAACTGGGTAGTGAAAATTGTGGGTTAAACCATCAGATCTAAGTATGAATTATATGTTCGGTTTTTTCAATTTTCAGAAGTTACCTTTTCAAGGTTTTTTAGTATCAAGACATTAGAACAAAAGTACAAGTCATATTAATGATTGGTTTGAAGTAGGCCTAGCCTTGAGACTGTCTATCTAACCTATGTGCCAGATATAGATATATATTCCTATTTAAGTTTCATATCTGTTGTTGTTGTAATTAAGTTTTGTAGTAGCAATCAACATATTGCATACTCTTCCCTCCATAATCAAAAGGGCAAGTCAATTCACCAGAGAGTGGGGAGCTTAATATATTAATGTTTCAACTTTTAACTTATTGAGATAACTGAATGATATTGTTATAAACCTTTGTGAAAACACTTACAAATATTTAATAGTAGACAAGAAGTAGTAATTGCTCTTTTTCCCTTTGCTTTTTTGGTTCCATGCTAATATCTTCGTTCTATGACAATGTTGCAGGTAATAGAGTTGCAACTTCCCTCATTTTTCGACAACTTTGATCCTCGCTCAGCCGCTGCTAGCTTTCCTTCAAGTAAGTGGCTATAACTATTGCCCTACACTGGACATTATCTCTGTTTGTTTGAGTATGGGAATGGTCTCAATAAGCCAGATATTATCGTTTGACATTTTATACATTTGATTGCCTAGGTGTCCAAGCTTATTTGGCTGGTCTTACATTTGCATTAGCTGCATCACCATGCAGTACACCAGTCCTTGCAACCTTGCTTGGCTACGTTGCTACTTCTCGGGTACTACAAATTGTGACTTTTTGGTTCTCAGGATGATGAATTGATTTTTCTCTTCAATTCTTGGGAAAGGGGGTCTTCCCAGAAAAAAAGTGAACTTTACAAAAAGCACCAGCATATAACCATCATCTGTTGATTGGCTTAATCTTTTAGTAATTACGTATTATGTCATCAGGATTTCTTTCAAACAAAAGTATTTTATAATGCATGCCTTAAATCAAATAGTTCAGCACCTAGCTTTGACCACTAGAATTGCGCAGTATCTTTTACATGTATTTATTTTGGTTGTATAACTAGGTTGAATATGAATAGCTTCTTAATAATCTTCTATAACAGGATCCAGTTATTGGGGGAAGCTTGCTATTGACATACACAACTGGCTATGTTACACCCTTACTTCTTGCTGCTTCTTTTGCTGGAGCACTGCAGGTATTTCATATGTTCCAAATGATTGTTATTCGGATCAGCAGCTTTTAGATGGTCCATGGACCTCTTGTCACAGCACCCATTTTATGGAGCTTTACATTTTAAATGGAAAGACATTGTTTTAAAAATTCTTTCTCCAATTCATCGCCATTCATCCTGCTTCCTTTTCTTCTGTCATGTTCCCTACAGCGACCGCTCTGTCTGTGTACAAGAAAAAAGAAATATGTTTTGATAGTTGGGGTTTACTATAGCTTAAGTTTACTACTTCTGCCTTAAGAGTTATTACTTGCATATGTTCATCACCATTTAAGCACTGAACAACTGCACATGTGTCATTTGCAGAGTATACTTTCATTCCGCAAGTTCTCAGCATGGATCAATCCAATCAGGTAATCGTCTGTGAAAACTAATGGCAACGTTAGTAAGAGATAACTTAAACCTCTTGTGCTTCAGTCACTTCCTCTGTAATACCATCGTAACCGCATTTTTCAAGTACTCAGCCAGATACTTGTCTTCTCAATCATTTATTTTGCAGTGGTGCGCTACTACTAGGTGGGGGTGTCTATACCTTTCTTGACAAGCTTTTTCCGGTGACAATGGCTATGTAGACTAATCAGCTATTCACATAGCAACAACTGGAACGGGAATGAGCTTACCTTCTTTTCATTAATGTTTGAGTTGCGAATACTCAGGCAAAGGTACGGTTTGTTCCAAACTAGTGAGGAAGCAAAGGTACGGTTTGTTCACACGACTTCCACTCCTACAACAGGTTGTAAAAACTAGAACATATTAATTGATACCATACTGGATACATCTTTCAATAGAAATAAGAAAAACTTGAATTATGTATGTGTGAGAATGTAACGTTCATGACACCACTTGTGTAAATAGATAAAACTGTATAACCAATACAACCTTTTAATGAATTGTAATTTGTTGTGTTAATCATCTGCTATATTCTTGATTCTTAATTTGGACGAAAGAAGTTAAATTTTATTAGCCCCCAAAAAGCAAAAAAGCAAGTATGTTGAGAATAATTTATTAGGAGGAAGTAATTAATAAAGAGATGGGTATGCAGCTTCATGGTTGTATCACAAGTATGGCTTTGGCAGAGCCTGTTGGAAATTGACTTTGAATGCAATAGTTTAATGAGGAATGGGGGATCTGCAACCAAACTTCTTTGACCAGCAATTTGTTCACATTCATGATTTTTTTTTATTATAATAGATAAAAATATTGGTATTTCAAATGACATCCAGATATGGGCTGTCCAATTTTGTCAAGCATGTACTTTTAAGATTAAATTGAGATGTGAAATGTGAAACACCAAAAATGACCCTACCAAGACGTTTGTATTCGAAACTTGCTACAAAGCGAGTGAAATGTGAAACACCAAAAATGACCCTACCAAGACGTTTGTATGCTATTTCTGAGTTTTTATATATAAAAATCTTTAGTAAAAACAACAATAGTATATCAAGTGTAATCTCACAAGTGGAGTTTGGAAAGGGTGGTGTGTACGCAATCTTATCATGAATTTAGAGAAACTACTTTTGATAGACAAATAATACGATACACGAAACGAAGCGAAGAAAAAATAACATAAAACCAAAGACAAATCTTTATTAATTGACCCTTGGGGCGAACTATTATTCCCCGCCTCACATCGGTCATGCAGCAAATCTTATTACGGAATTTGAGCCTATCACTTGTTAAGATTAAGCATTAATAATCTCTACTAACCAAGCTGTTGTTTCTTGCATCCTTCAATCTCATTACCTCCACATATCCCAAAAATGATCTTACACTCCTTTATCCATGGCATGACATTTGCAAGAGTTATATATAAGAGGGATGTCATCCAAGTATGGCAACCAACAAGATAAAGAAATGGATCTAATAGGCTAAACTAATTTTTAAAACTAGTTCAAAAATCAATAAAAATATTTCAATTTCTATATGGAGAACACGACATGTTAAGGCCATATAATATCCACATGAAAGAAAAATAAAACATTACAACTCAAGCTTTCCATTAATATAGTCTATGTCCTAACTGGAATACAGCTTCCTTTAGTTTTTTTTTTTTTTGGGGGGGATTTCTCGATAAAAGAAATATGAATAAATAACAGAAGGAGATAAGGGGAAACAAGAAGTATATTTCCTGAGAGATGTAAGCAAAATGCATTCACTATAAGCCATAAAAACATGTAAAAAGAGAGAGTTTCTCTGTTTATGTGAAAAAAACTCCTAATGTGAACCTCGATTGATCATCTGAGTATACTGTTGCATCGACTGCTGCCTCTGCAACCTCATATCTTCATTAAACTTCTTAATGAACGCTTCAACTCGCCTGTTCAGCTCGTCCTGACTTAGTGACGGCTCTTTCTTAAGTTTCCCTGAACCACCAGGGGACGGAGTCAGCAACGGCGAGGAGTCAGGGGTAGTTTTGTCATTGAACGTCTCCGATTTCTTCATCTTCTGTTGTGGTGGGGTAGCCGGGTTCCGACCACCGTGTGTCTCCCACGTGTCTGATTTCCTCAGGTGCCTCGTCAGCGGCATTGCACGCCCTTCTGTTATCGTCTTCCATGTACTCTCCAGCGTGTCTTGCCGTTTAGGCTTTGATACTCTCAATGCTCCCTTTCCACCTGTATCAAAACAAATTTAATCGCATCGATCGAATTGATTAAATCGTTATAATAGCTATACTAATTTATCACAATTAAATCACAATGATTTAAGATATAAAAAAAATACATGTCATGTATTCTGGATTAGTCAAAACATGGATATACATGACTATTGTTAGGCTTATCGTTGTGGAAATGTGAGCAGAGTGAGGTCAGTATTCAGTTATGCAATTTTAAAAATCATGTATTTGTCGTTTACCTTAATTTTCCACCGTTCCTTAATGGGATAATTTTTGGCGTTAAGGTGAACAAATTTGTGATTAATTTTGTTAATAAGCTTCTTTATGGACAATTAAGGGAAAAGCGTTAATTAATTAAGATCTTAATGAGTATATTTAAATTTGAATTTAAAATTTAATTGTTTTGGAATAGGACCACTAGGTTCTACGGTCTGACAAGCACCTAATTATCCACTAGCCGGCCTACTCCCAACGGTAACAATCCCAAGAGAATTTGAAACACAAGTTACCGTTACCGGCTAATTTCGCCGGAGATACAAAACAAATTGAGAACTTAGTCAAAACCTGTTAACTGTTCCGACTGACCGATACACACATACGGAAAATACAATTGAAAAAAAAGTGAGGAATTTAGTTTACCTTCAGGAGTGAATTTGACATTTCTCCGGTGAGCGAATCTGGCAGAAGCAGGAGGTTTCTCAGCCGAGTTGCCTGAAATGGAATAATCAATAGAGTCCTGTCTCATCACAGGCGCCCAAGAGGATTTCGAGATTACGAAATCGTCCTTGTCAGCAACAACTTCGTTAGGCTCAGTATAGGTAAAAGCATTCACGTTGAACGATGTATCTTTCTCCGGTGTGTACGGATTAACTACCGGAACTTTCTCGACCTTTGCATCATAAACACTAGCAGTAGGATACTCGTAAACTATCGGTCTGGCCTCCACTGCTTGATTCTTCAGCACTGAGCCGTTTAAGTCAAGAAGGGCCGGAGAATAGTAGTCTGTAACCGGCCTTACATCCTTAATCGGGTGAAACTGGGCCAAATTCTCCGGCGAAACTATCGCCGGCACCGGAGATGAGTTCTCATCGAGCTTGTTCTGCAACTTAGAAGAGGCTACAATCGTGATGATAATGCAGTTGATAACAAGGTATAGATACGGAGGTTTAAGCCACGAAACGACACTGTTCCAGATCGACGGAACTTCACTGACGGCGAAGTCAGTGACAACAGGAGCAGAGACCTTTAACATAATAGCAGCAGATAAAACAGTAGTCGAAATCAGAAAATTTTTTATGGATAACATGGAGCTACTTGAACTTTGAAACAAAATCGCCATGTTTCTTTCGCCGGCGACAAGCTCCGAGCGTTGTTATCAGCGTTTTGCTTTATGAGTTTGGGGATTTAGGGGAAGAGCGAAATGAGAGTGAAGAGTCACGCCTTGTACCAATTTTATATAATATGTAGATAAACGAGCCGTTATAAATACTGAGTTTTTTTTCCCCCTTTTTCATTATTAGACCGTGAGAACTCTGGAAAGGTCCTTTTGGCTTACGCAAAACAATTCATTTTAAGCTAATCTTAATACTCCTTTCATTTAACTGGTTTGACTTGATATAAAATTTAAAAAATATGATTTTTTTTTATAAGAATTAATTCTATATTAAATAGAAAAGTATGTTTTCTTAGATGTATATAAATAAAATATTGATTGTATCATTAAATAAGAAACATGTCTTTTTTTTAAAGCGATTAAAAAAGTGTCTCGTTCAATTAGACAAGAAAATTGTGGTAATTTATCTGAAAAATTATTCTCCCAACCAGCCGATCCGATCGACCGGTATGTAAGGTGATTTCATTTGGCATTTAACTCATTTGAATATTTAAAAATGCATTAATGAGAAAAACTAGTGTGAACACTCTTGAGAATAGAAGTAGTGTCATTGGAAGTACATGGTTTAATTGGACAATTAACTTCAGGAATTTGACTTACAAAAATGTATTTTGCATATTCTAATCAAATAATAATGGTATCTTAATCATATGTTTCAGATGAGTTCTGAAAAATAATATTTCCTTTTAATGCACCTTACCCTTTGTAAAGGATGTTTCAAAGTGAATACTGAATACAAAATAAAGATGTTTTAATATATAGACATATTAAGAGAGATAACATTATGAACGAAAATTTACTAGTGGGCAGACAATTCAGTGAGTGATGCCGAAATAATTTGAGCATGTATTAAGGAGGAATACAGATGCCTCAATAAAATATTACAAAGAATAAAAAAAAAAAAAATTAAACTAGATATAAAACATATTCGGGTCGTAAAAAATATGACTTCAAAACGAATTATATATTACTCCTTCCGTTTCAAAAAGAATGTCCTAATTTAATTTGGAACGGAGTTTAAGAAAAGAAAGAAGACTTTTTAATCTTGTGGTTCTAAATTAAAGTTATATCAAATGTACCAAAATACCCTTTAATCTTGTTGCCTTAAACATGTCATGTGGAAAGTTGAAGTTAAAGTGTTGCCAAAAAAAGAAATGAGTCATTCTTTTTGAAACAGACTGAAAAGGAAATAAGGTCATTCTTTTTTAAACGGAGGAAGTAGAAAAAGACAATTAAGCTGACGTTAGCTCAGAAAAGTGTTAGCAAGTGAGTGGGCAATAGGCATGTGACCAAATCAGTCGGTGTGCCGCGCTCCCTTAACCGACCATACTGGACCATGTCCTATTCTTTTTATTTTATTTTTTCAGTTTATATTATACATAAAATTAAGTATAATTTTTTTTTTACACAATATCTATACATGTTAATACGTAAAATCCAATCTCACATTCTTGAGAAAATTTATTTGTAATTATATTTTAGGTGATTTGAACCTAGGGGGTTCAAACTCTTTTCGGAGTGGAGCCATATAGAATTGAGGAGTTTTGAATCATTTTCAGTAAAAAAAAATTCTCTTTTTATACATGATTGTAGATATTGAACTTTTTTCAACTTTTTCATGTATTTATAATTATTTATGTTTTAATGAAATTCTAACTTCATTATTATAAAGAAAGAGTCGGTTTGTACGTTGTATTACTATAGCACATGAATAACTTGATGCTCTCACATGCTCAAACCACATATACACATTGACGTATATTACTCTTTTATTACTTGTCAACACATTTGTGAAACTGTTTCAATTCTTTTTTAATAAATAGTCAACCTTCGAATTGATCCATCTAATTATCTATTTTGACATAAATGAATTCACAATAATATATCCCACGTCCACGTTAATGTTTTGTTAAAATGTCAATATGATAGATTAAAATATCACTACGTAGTTCGAACTCTAATGTAAATTAATGTTGATCTTGTCTTCTATTAATGTTACCTTCACACACTTAATATATATATATATATATATATATATATATATATATATATATATATATA
>JAJOOR010014133.1:0-34457 GCA_036250505.1 Solanum acaule | reverse complement strand
TGGCACTATCCTTGAAAAAATTGTCAACACGCGCTGGGCCCACAAGATAGTGCCACGTAGGCCGAAAAGGGGTAGAAAATTATATATAAAATAAGTTCAGGGGGTAGTAGGACCTTGGTAAAGGTTAGGTGTGTCTCAGAGATTTTGGGTATAGGCTAGGGGGTACTTATGCATTTTCCCGCAGACAAAAGTATACTATTCAGAAACCACAAGTCTGCTTTTTTTAATAAAAAACTCACACACTGTATAATTCATTTATGAAATTTAAAAACAAGGGGACAAAGGGAAAAAGTGCAGACAAGATCCAATGGGGATTGTTTATCGAACACTATTTGTTAGATTTAAACGGAGATAATGGGATATTTTTTTAACTATAAATATCAGCAAAGTCCTATCATCAAATTTAAAATATGCAAAAACAAAAGACAACACTGTACACTAAAAGATGTTGAAAATATCATTAACTGATAAAAATGTGCTCTCTCTAATAGTTTAAGCTTTTAGATGAGATGGTCACACACTTCACAAAAACATAAAAAAAAAAAAAAATTATACTAAAAAGATTACACCATACTCTAAAAATAAACTACAATTAAGAAAAATTATAGAAATTATACCTCTAAAAGGTAAGTTTATGCTAAATTTCATTTGTGTTAACATCTTCTTCTTTGTAACATATTTTAGAATTTCAAAGGTCACTTTTTCCATCCATAAATTAGTTTATGGGTAGGACAAATCTCTTTCCCTTTTTTCTTTCTCACTAACATTCAATAATTCATGAGACTACATATATGAAACTTGTTTTCCTTATTTTCACTAGAAAAAAATAGTTTTCTTATATTTAAGTAACATATTTTAGTAAGAACAATATTTTTTAAAAACATTTATGACCAATTAAACATGAGAAAATTGAACAGTTTTTTGGAACATATTTTCCTCCTTACCAAACACATCCACTTGTATTTTTAGTTGTCCATTGTGTATGTATTATTGTGAAGTTTTGGTGGAGGGTGGGTATGTGGTCTTTGGAGGAGTTTTCTACTTCTTTTAATTAAAATAGTCATAAACTTGTTGAGATTTTTTAAAAAAACTTTTGTCCTCTTCTAGTCTTTATTAATAGTTGTTGATTCTTCTTTTCTATTTAAGTAGGGCCATGTAAGGAATTTCCTAATAGATGGTACGTATTTCCATTTTGACATAATACATAAATGTGCTTCTTAACTTGACATAATACATAAATATGTCTACTTGTTCAACTGGGAGTACATCTAATTAGCTTCACCTTTTCTTCATTGTAATTTTAAATATTAGCCAGATTGTAAATATTCATAATTTAGACTTTGGAGAGGTAAATTCGGACCTTTTCAATTTTTTATTATTTTAATTTTTTGATGGCTTTTGTTGGTGAAAAAGGGAAAAAATAAACTATTTATTTCACAAATTACAAGTCTTTCCTCTTCTTTTTTTTGAATAAAAAAAGAATTCAATTTTTAAAATAAATATATATAAAAAAAAAAGAACAAAACACCTCTTAAGTATGATTTTTCGAGTTTTATATATGAACTACTATGTACCATCACATATTATTTATCAAAACACGTGTCAATTATCAATTGACTCTTTTTTCTACCTAATATCTTTTAAATAAAAAACTAGGCTTCCTTATAATTCAATTATGAAACTCGAAAATCCGAATTGGGATTGTTTTCACTTTCCATTTGAAGTCAACTTGTCTGCTTTCACTTTTTTTTTTCCTTCTAATTTGTAGCTTCATGGGGTTGTACTTTAAGCTGTCCGAGGTGTACATATCACACTGGAGTTTTGGGTCTTTGAAGAAATTTCCTACTTCTTTCTATCGAAACTTCACAAAAAATTATTTTGCTTTTTCTATTTTAATAGTTCTCTTTTTATGCTTAAACTATCATTATCTACATATTAAAGTATATCTACTTGAGTAGATAGTAATAGTTCGAAAAAGTACCAACTGATAGTTGGTCTAGTCAGTTTGAAGGTGTGTGTTAATGAACTAGAACATGAATTTGGGGTGAATGTAATAATGAGTCTCATATGGAGTAAATTCGTGAATTTGGGGATCGATGAATATTTTATGGGAAAAAGGACAAATATACCCCCGAACTATCGTAAATGGTATACAAATACCCTCCGTCATACTTTTGGGACATTGGTGCCCCTGCCGTCCAAAAACTAGAGCATATATACTCTTTATACTAACGGACATACATGTGTCATAATCTTATCCACCGATCCGACATTTATCGATGGATAAGATTGCGCCACATGTCCCTATTTAGTCTTCCGTTAGAGTGAAGGGCATATATGCTCTAGTTTTTAGACGGCAGGGGTACCAATGTCCCAAAAGTATGACGGAGTTTGAGTAAATTGTACAATGTGTTGGCAGGACATGTTTATGAAAAATACATGAAATTAAGGAATAATAATCCAACTCTGTTCCAATTTATATGACATACTTTCCTTTTTTTTTCTATCATCTTCTCTTCTTTCCTTTTTAATTAACTACAGTTATTGTTAATTCTTCTTTTCCAAAAAAAATTGATTCTTTTGTTTTCACTAGGACCCATAGTATTTTTTAAAGTCAAGTTGTCTGATTCACTCTTTGTTTTTTAAAGAGTAGATCATCTTTCATTTTCTTTTTACCACACCTACAATCTATACACACAATTTGTGTGTTTTTTTTTTCCAGACGTGTAATTGAATCCATGGCATCTTCTTCCTCTTTTGCGAGTAATTCACAATACTATCCTCAATGGAAGTATGATGTCTTTCTTAGTTTTAGAGGTGCCGATACTCGGACAACATTTACGAGTCACTTGTACGAAGGTTTGAAAAACAGGGGAATATTCACCTTTCAAGATGATAAAAGGCTAGAGCAAGGCGATTCCATCTCAGAAGAACTCTTAAAAGCTATCGAAGAGTCTCAAGTTGCACTCATCATTTTCTCAAAGAATTAAGCTACATCGAGGTGGTGCTTGAATGAATGAGTGAAGATCATGGAATGCAAGGAAGAAAAAGGACAAATAGTCATACCAGTCTTCTAGAATGTGGATCCATCACATGTTCGACACCAAATAGAGAGCTTTGCAGAAGCCTTTTCCAAAACACGAATCAAAGTATACGAACGATATTGAAGGAATTAAGAAGGTGAAAGGATGGAGGACTGCTCTAAGTGATGCCGCGGATCTAAAAGGTTGTAATATTCATGGAAGGTGAGTAAAAAACACATGAATTGAATCATAAATTTATTTATCATGAAGACTAGCTACACATGCTAGATAATTTATGGTCATCCAAGTATACTAAATTACTTGCTAAAGTCACTTGTGTTGATTTTGTATATTTATATCAGTTTATTTACTCAATGACATTGTTACATAGATAATATTTTGAGGAGTTCGATTTATGTGTCTTGTCCCTTCTGTCATGATGATGCACTTACTTTTCGTAGGATTGAATCAGAATGTATTCGAGAACTTGTTGACGATGTTTCTTCCAAATTATGCAAAACTTCTTCATCTTATTTGCAAGATATTGTGGGAATAGACACTCATTTGGAGAAAGTAAAATCCTTGCTAGAGATGTAAACTAATGATGTTCAATCAACATGCTTTCAAGGGCGAAGCTCCAGATGAGCATATTAAGAAGTTGGCGTTGGAGGTAGTAAGACATGCTAAAGGCCTTCCTTTAGCGTTGAGATTGTGGGGGATTTGGTTGCATAATCAAGATAAACTATGTGGAGAGAAGTTGTAGACATGATAAAGAGAGAATCTAGTCCAGATATTGTTAAAAACCTCAAAATAAGTTTTGAAGGGTTGCAAGATAAAGAGAAAATGATATTTCTAGATATCGCATGCTTCTTTAGAGGGAGGAAGAAAGATGAGACCATTGAAATTCTTGAGAGCTATGATTTGGGCTCTCGTATCAGATTGCATGGTCTAATTGAGAAATCTCTTGTGTTCATATCGAAATATAATACAATTCAAATGCATGACTTAATTCAAGACATGGGTAGATATGTGGTGAACATGCAAAAAGATTTCGGAAAACCTAGTAGACTATGGAACATTGAAGATTTCGAAGATGTGGTCAACAATACTGTAAGTAGGCTAAATACTGCAATAATATTCATTTTTTAGTTTTCATATATCAAAATTTATTAATCTTATGTTATCAAACCACGAGTTAGTCTAGTTGCCGCTTAATATGTTTAATTTAACTTATATTCTTTAAATTAATTTGAAATTTGTACGATACTTTGTACATAATAACTCAATTAGTAACTTTTTAAGCTAATATTATCCAACTATTTACTCTGAGTAACCTTTTGTTGATAAAAATTCTCAAATGGAAAAGAGGGAATTCACTTGATCATTAATTATATTTTATTGAGTGATTGCATACGCACTGAGTGTATTTATACACACACAAGAGTTAGACTCAATAATAAATAATATTAAGCATTTGCATGCGAGGAGTAAGAAAGTAGTGATATTGGTAAACAAATTTTACGTACACGATATGTGAAGTTATAATTTGTAACTCATGACATTTTTACCAGGGGATCATGGCAATGGAAGCAATCTGGTGTACTTATGTTCATAAACTATACTTTAGCGAAGAGGCAATGATAAATATGAAAAGGCTTAGGATATTATGCATATGTGATGAGAATGACTTATGTATGATAACTTTCTCCTCTTCGTCTGACTCCAATTACCATGATGACTCCATTGAGTACCTACCCATCAACTTATGTTGGTTTGTCTGGCATGACTATCCTTGGAAGTTATTGCTAGAATATTTTAATCCCAGAAGACTTGTTCATCTTGATCTCCGGTGGAGTTCGTTGCATCATTTATGGAATGAAACAAAGATACCATTCTATTTATTGAAGGTGTTCATTCTGAACAACTATTTTCTTCGATGATATTAGATTGCATCTGAATTTAATACTTTGTTTTCTCTTTGCAACAATTCTATTTATATCATTTCAAAATAAGTTTAACATTACTTTGTATTTAGGCATGGTACTAAAAAGTAGGGTTGTCAAATATAGACAATCCGCTCAATGCGTCCAGAATTTTATTGATTTGACTTAAGATAATTTAAATTGGATCATCTCAACCCATCTGCAATAAACATCTTCTTTATTCAAACTTCAATCATTACTACAAGTAGAAAGCAGTAAAAATTAACACTTTTATCTTTCCTAAATTTCTTTGTTCCATGTCCTCCCTAAATTTGACACGTTGAGTCATAATAATCTAAAAAAATGGTGTTTACTACTTTAGTCATTTTCATCATTCTTTGTGTGTTTTGAATAGCAGCAATTGCTGTCTCTACGGAGGCTAAATCTAAGTTGCTCCAAAAGCCTGAAGAGAACACCAGATTTCAAGGGGATGCCAAATTTGGAGTATTTGTATCTATGGGAATGTATGAATCTTGAAGAGGTTCACCATTCCTTGGGATGTTCCAGAAAACTGATCCACATAAATTTGCATTATTGTGAAAGGCTTAAGAGGTTTCCATATGTTAATGTGGAATCTCTTGAATCTCTGAATCTAAGCTTCTGCTATAGTTTAAAGAAATTTCCATAAATTCTAGGAAGAATGAAGCTGGAGTTAGAGATTAAGATGTCAGACATTTGAGTGGCATGAAATATCTTGTAGCTCTTCCAAGCAGAATTTGTAAGTTGAAAGGTTTGGTGAAGATAGATGCGTCGAACTGCGCAAAATTTGAAAGCTTGCAAGAAGAGATAGGTGATTTAGGAAAATTGGAGCAGCTTGATGCCAACTATACTCTAATCTCACGACCTCCGTCTTCCATCGTCCAGTTGAACAAGCTTAAATTATTGAATTTTGCAAAAGTAAAATCAGAAGATGGATTGTTCTTTGTGTTCCCTCAGGTGAATGAAGGGTTACACTCATTAGAAATTCTGAATCTCAGTTACTGCAATTTAACAGATGGAGGACTTCCAGAAGACATTGGATGCTTATCCTCTTTGAAAGAGATGGATCTCCATGGAAATAATTTTGAGTATTTGCCTCAAAGCATAGCCCAACTTGGTGCTCTTCAAACCTTGGACTTATCAGATTGCAACAGGCTTACACAGCTGCCAGAATTTCCTCAACAATTACATACAATATATGCAGTTTGGAGCAATGATTGGATCTGCAATTCATTGTTTCAGAATATCTCATTATTGCAGCATGACATCTCTGTTTCAGATTCCTTGTCACTAAGAGTGTTTACGAGTAGGGTGTTGACATGGAATATTCCAAGTTGGTTCGACTATCAGGGACTGTGCACAAGTGTATCAGTCAATTTGCCTGAGAATTGGTATGAATCAGATAAGTTCTTGGGATTTGCTGTATGTTACTCTGGCAGATTTATTGATGACTTCACAACTCATTTGATTCCCTTATGTGAAGATGGGATGTCGTCGATGACCCAGAAATTTTCCTTATCCAAACATTCAGAATATAGTAATGAAGATACTTTTAAATTTTTGTTGGTACCTCTTAGTGGCTTATGGGATGCATCTAATGCAAATGAAAAAACACCAAATGACTGTGGGTGCATTGAGTTAGATGATTTTACAGTAACAGATGATTTTGAAGTAACATAGGATTTTGAAGTAACAGAGGATTTTGAAGTAACAGAGGATTTTGAAGTAACAGATGATTTTGGAAAAAGGAGGAAATTTGGAGTTCGTTTGCTGTATAAAGATGAATCTGAGCTTTGCATTGGGATAAGGAAGAGCAGATATGAAGAAGAGGCCACTTGCTCCTCTTCTAAGAAACAAAGGCAACTCTTGCAGCTCGGGATTATAGATTAAATATTGGAATTATTGAGTTTGATTCTCCTCAATAATTCATGATTTCGGATTAGTTTGTTACAACAAACTGGGAACATGTTTTCTGAGAAACAACTTGGGTATGCAAAAATTCATTCTTATTAAATTTCATTTCGAAATATAATCACGTTTTCCATTTTCTGACAAATAGATAAATTGCAGATGAATGGCAAGATAACTTTGCCAAAGCAGGTGGATAAAAGAAGCTTCGGAATCTAATGTAGCTCCAACGCTCGAGCTCAAATAATTTCTCCCCAACCATCAAGTTCTGCTGAAGAAGTGTAGTTCAAATAGGAGTTATCTTATGTTTGTTTGTAAAAGCTAGCTAAGGTGGAAACAACAAGTGAGGTTTGCTGACAGGATAGCATAAGTTTGAGGGAGAAACTAAGTGAGAGTGAGAGAGGAAAACAAGTATGTGATGTTGGATTAGACCATATAAATTCTTCTTGTGTGATTCATTCTAGTTCAGCAGCTCATAAGCTTTTATTATATGTTTTCTTTACTTGTATTTATGATGTTTTTTATCAATAAAGAGTGCACAACTCTCAAGTCGGGGTGCTACTCTTACGAGGTGAAGTTGCAGTTAGTCCTACCCTTATTCCCATGAAAGCATGCCACTTTTAAAGTTAAAGAGTTCCCAAATGCAGAAAAGTGTTATATTTTTCTGGAACTGACTATAAAGTAAAGAGTGTCGTATTAAAGAGTTCCCATATACAAAAAATGCCGTATAACCAACAAGTAGTTGTATTAACTTGTCTATTACATGAGATAAATGACAGCAGATCCACTTTCTGTGGTAGAGATAATGACTCATGACACTTTTGATTTCTTTCAAAACAGTGAATGCTAGATTTTTTAGCCCTTTGCTCAAAAAGACGTAATGCACTACTTCATGATTAGACATGTTGTGATCGTTTTGGATTAGGAATATGTGATTACCTGTTGTCTTATTAACATCTATATTTTGCTTACTTATAAGTGGTTGTAACAAGTTTTATTCTGGTTTTGGACTGCTTATGCAGAGCAGACCAGGAAACAGAGAACAAAACTGGTGATTCTACCTGTGAACAGAACAACTCGACTCTTGGGCCGAGAGAGAGATTCATGAAAGAACTTGGGTATGCAATAACCGATATAAATTTTGATGCTCTCTCAAAGAGGCAGCATGGAGTGAGACAGTGAGGGAAGCTGGAGTAGCTAACAAGTTCTTATTATATATTTTATCTGACAAAATATTATGTATATGAAGGTCTTGAATATCATTAGAGTCGTGGATGTTGTCAACAGAGAAGGGACTCATCGAGCTGCAAAGATACAGTAAGGAGTACACAGCTCTCAGTATTTAATTACATTTAACTACTGAAATTTAAGGAGCTGTCTGTTTGTCTAGCTTGTTGACTTCAATCTTTATGAAAGCAATAAGTAACGTCTATGCTTTACTGTATGCAGTGTAAACTTGAAGTTTCGCGTAAACTGCATATGAAGGGCACATATTTCCTCTGCCTGAGAAAGAGATTCACGAAAGAACTTGTGTATGCAATAATCCGTTCTCTTATATATTAGTAAAGGTGTCACGATATCTCTCTTAAACCAAAATATATACCACGTTTCATTATGAAATAAAATCACATCATCTTAACATTTGCTAATGAGTAGCCTGTCCAAAATCCATATGGGGATTGGAACTATTAGTAAGTCATCTCACGTCTCAATGCTAACAGAGCAAAGGGAACTATTTCCAAGAATCAAACGTATTCCACTGGAGTCGGAGTTGTGTGAATTAGAATCAGAGTTGTCAAAAGAGATGAACATACATATCTTTTGCTATCAGAAACATTGAATTATGATGTTGAATTTTCTCTTCATTTTTTAGTTATGATCTTGCTGGCAAAAGGAACTAAAAATCACCTATTTTTTTTAGCAAATTTACCACTAGATAGAGTGATTAATACGAATAAGTACAAGTAAGAGGGGCTAGGAATTACCTTACCAATCCTAATAAGATATTGCCTCAGACAAAAGTTTAACTTGTAACATTATACCGATTTTATTGATATCTATTAAAACTCGCTTTAGGATCAAAACATTTCTTAGTCGAAAATATATTAAATTAATAAAAATAATCTAAATAGAATGACATAAAATGAAACTTTACTTGACAAATTGTGGGCCTTGTTTATTTGAAACTGTAAGGTAATGTCCTAGTAATTTCTTTGCGACTAACCAAATAAAGAGAGTAGACTTCATTGTATTGAAGATAAATAACTAGTCAAAAAAAGCATATTTTTAATAAATATGTACATTAGTAGAAGTAAGTAGGACATTTCTTGGAAACTTTAATGCAATATGCACACACTTAATGGACCACTAAAAGTACAAGCAAATAAAGGTGCAAAGAAAAAACAAGGGTAATTTTTATGTCACCGACAACACGACTTGACTTTATCAATTCATTGCGAAGTCAATTCTAATTCACTTTATAATTTATAGCTTCTACCATAAATACTAATTCACTTTATAGTTTGAAATAATTATCGATTGTCTTACTAATTAATAATTTTGTACCAAATTTAATTTCAAGTCAAATACACCACTCTTTCAAATATCAAGTCAGATACATGTATCAAAGATATTAGATACATTGTGAAATACAAATATATAATTAAGGAGAGAGTCGAGTGAAAGAGTCAACATATATTTTTGGATACTATATATATATATATATATATAATACATATATTGGACCCTAAACTTGGCTTCAAAATTTAACTTTGACCTCCAACTTTCATTGTGCACAAATAGGCACTTTAACTATTCAACCTTTTTATAAATTAACACGCGAGTCCTACCTGGCAAAATGCGTGATGTGCACGTATTCTGCGCTAGTTAGGAGTAATTTTCTAGGCCCACAACGGTAAAAAAATGCTGAAATGACAACTCTACCCTTAATGAATCCCTTTTATATATATCTTTATATTTCCAAATCAAAATCTCATTTCTCTTTCCTCCTTTCAAACCAAGATTTTTTCCTCTCTTTAAAGCGGTTTGTGCTCATATTTAGTGCAAATGGCTTCTAATTTTTTTTGTCATTGTGGAAAAAGAGCTATAATGAAGATTTCTTGGTCTGCAAACAATCCAGGTCGTTGGTATCTTGGATGTGAAGATGGTCGAGTATGGTTCCATTTAAAGCATCTTTTTTTTGTTTAAATTTTAGTTCTCAAGATTCAATTTTGATAGTGAATTTGTTCTTCTTAAACAGGTTGGATGCAAGTTTTTTAGGTGGTGTGAACTTGATTATACTGAACACGCTAGAATTGCTATTTCGGGATTACAAAAGAGGATAAAAAAACATGATGAAGAAAAGGAAAAGATTAGGAGGAAATATCGAGTTTTGTTGATCATTGTGATACTATCTTGGATTTATAGAGAGTTCTTTATGTAGTAAATGTTATGTAGATTGGTTGAAAAAATTATGCCAGAATCGTTTTGTTTGTAATATAGTTTTCTTTATAGGTTAGTGGCTGCCAATATCTATTGTAAGCAATCAAAGTAATGGATTGAAATGCACTATTTTAGAGTTGGCAACAGTTTGTCTCCCAACATTGGCTTCAATATTCATCACTTTTACAGCTTACAAGGACATTACTTCAATATACTAGCATGATTCATACACTTTCATACATAGTAAACACCTAACATCAAGGCAGCCTAACATCAATCATAACAAACACCAAAAGACTTCACAAACATAACTTAACATCCATTAAACTAGGACAACTAAATAACCTCCAAAGATTTGTCTATGCAACATACATCAAAATAACCCAAAATACATCAAAATGATCAGTAATTGGAGTATGCCTTTACAAACAGTTATCAAAATAAACAAAAACAAAGACCTCCTAGATCAACATTTATCCACATCACTAACACTTTAAACTCTTATGAAACCCACTTGCCCTTGGATTTGCTTTGCACCTTTTTCTTTGACAATTGTTTAAGTTGATTTCCAGTCATTGCATATTTTCCTTTCCATTTCAAACCAAATGGCTTGAATCCAAGATCAACATTTGTTTGTGATGCATCTTTAAATGCTACCCCAGACCCACTTGAGATAACCCTTTCACTTAATCTTCCTGGCTGCATAATCCATAGGGCATTATTTAGTATACCTAAGTAAAGATGTAAGAAAATCAATTAAAGAAGGCAATATACATACATTAATCACTTGTTTTCCAGTTTGTATATCTGTGTAAACACCAAATCCCACATCTCTTGTTCTTTTTCTTCCAACTGAAGAAGCTGGTGGCAGTCCAACTGAAGAAGGTGGTGGCATTCCAACTGAAGAAAATGATCTTCATGCAGTTGAAGAAGATGTTGCCCTTGCAGTTGACTGCTTCTTTTTCCTTCATTTAACCTTTGAAGTATTTGCACATAAAGAAGAGGCATTTCCAGTGCTAGGCTGCCTTACTGGTGGTTGTGAAGGCTGCCTCACTGGTGGTTGTTGAAAGGGCGTTGCAGGCTGTTTTGTGGGATGTTGAGAGGGCTATAAAGACACAAAATTAGAAGTATAAAATTGAGTAAAACTTAAAAGAAAGACAAAAATGCTTACCACTGATTTACAGGTTCTTTTGTTATGCCCAACTTGATGGCATTTGGAACATGACATCTTCACTCCATTCTTTGATGCTTTCCCCCACTTCGTTTTTCTTGGTTCATATTTATCTTTTCTTCTACATCTACCTGGTCTTCCAGGCATTGGCTTCACTTCAGGAGGCTCAACTGGTGGGTTATTGGTGTCAGGCCACATTACCATATTGGAGATGGGTTGTAAAAAGTACTTATAAGAACTTAGGAATGTATCTTTTCTATACCAATGTTCCACATAATCTTCTGGTTCTTGCCCAATGTGATATAAGGCACAAACCGCATGTTGGTAAGGTATGCCCCTCAACTGCCACAGCCTATAACTACATGTCTTTCTAGTCATGTCAATTATGTGTCTATACTATCCTTCTTGGATTTCAAATCCAATGTCATGATTCCAATTCACCCTCAGTGTCCTGCCAATTTCTTTGTTTTCTTCTAAAATCAGTCTTGCCATAGGTGAAATATCACTGATCCAAGTATATGCAAACTCAATCATATCTCCATGCCTATCCATCATTTTATGTCTAATATCTTCAAGCATACTAATCACAGATTTATGTCTAGGACCAACAATCCATGAATTAAATGTTTCACACATTATTTTCCACTACATCACACTTTGATCTTTCATTAAATAAAGCTCTACACCAGTATTCTTTGTTATATCCAAGTAATGCCTCACATATTCTATCACCCAATTTTCCCATATATTCAAATTCATCTCTCAACTTAACCTCAAACTAGCTTTGGCACACCTCCAAAATGCTTTTCTCCTTTCCTCACCTCTCCATCCTTTTTGCCAGTTTGCCTAAATATGTCTCGCACACATTCTTTTTTCAGCATTAGGAAGTAAGACTTCAACTGCTCCTCAAGACCCTAAGAAATATTAAATCAGTAACTTTAAGACACACTAACAACATCACTTACGTCACACACTAACAACATCCACATGCATTGGCAGTAACTAAGAGAAATAAACAAAGACAGTAACTAACTTCACTTACTTCACACACTAACAACATTACTTACTTCACACACTAACATCCACAAACAGTGGCAATAGCTAACAAAAATAAACAATTTTAAGGCATTTATTAGCACCCTTCACTTACTTCACACACTAAATGAAACTTGACAATTACTTCACACACTAAATGAAACTTCACATTTACTTCACACACTAACAACAGGCAGTGAAAGTAACTAACATAAATAAACAAAGAAATCTTTAACACAAGTATAAATGATTTAATATTTCTTAGGGCCTTGTTGTTACTTCACACACTAACAATATCCACAAATTTCAACAACAGTAAATACCCAAAAGACAGTAACACAAGGCAGTAACTAACATAAATAAACAAAGGCAGAATAAATACCTTTTGCATGTCAGATATGATTGTTATGCCACTTCCATCACCAAGTTGCAAGTCTTCAATGAGATAGCTTAAGAACCAACTCCAAAAGTGTTTAGTTTCTTGATCAACCACTGCCCAAGCTATTGGATACATTTGATTGTTTCCATTTTTTCCAACAGCCACTAATAATTCTCCTCTACAAGCACCCTTTAGAAAGCATCCATCCAATACTATAATCTTCCTACAACCTTCCAGCCATCCCTTTTTCAATGCAGCAAAGCAAACATCGAAATATTTGAACAAGTGTAAGCCAGTGACTGTTTCATTATCAGTTCTAACCCAACAAGAACTCCCAGGATTTGTACTCTTAATCATATCAGCATAGCTAACAACCTTGAAAACTCAAGCTTCCAATCACCCAAGAACTTGGCAATAACATTCATTTTTGCCCTGTAACATATTGATCTTCCCACTTTTAAGCCCCATTCTTTTCTCAGTGTCTCTTGAAGTTTATGAACTCTCATGTCAGGCTGAGATATTATTCTCTCCCTCATCTTCATTTCCACATATTTGGTTGTGCACAACATGTTCCTATTCTTTGAAATACATCTATGAGCAGGATAGTATTTCTTTACAAAAAAATTTCCAGAATCTTTATCCAAGCTTGCAAAGATTTCCCATTTACACTTTCCTTCACATTTTACCCTAATTCTATAAGGTTCATTGGGTTTAAGCCTTAACTGGACCTTATGTTGAACAACATAATCAGCAACACCCTTTCTAAATTGAGTTGCACTCTCAAATATCATACCCAACTCAAAGAAAGAAATGGAAGAAGAAGAATCATACCTCAGTTTGTTGCTTTTTCTTCTTGAAGGTAAATCAACACCTGGTGCTAAAACATCTAGCTCCTCATCACTATCTTCACTTGGTTCATCTGATGAATCAATAAACACTTCATCACCTCCCAATTTCCCATTATATTTGGCTGCCTTATTGGTGAAGATATTCTCAAATCCCTTATCTATGCCAACTTCTCCAAGCTCAACACCTTGATCTTTTGAGGGTTTTTTAGTTCTCTTTTTTTGCTTTGCAGCTTCATTTCTTTTGTCTTACCTAAGTTTTTCTCTAAAAGCTCTCCGTTCTTCATCAACTTCACTATTATCCTGATCTGGAACATCATCTAAGTAATCCTCTTCAAAGTCAAGAGAATCACTATTTTCTTCCTCTAATGGTTGTGCAACTTCACCTACCCCATTTATACCATGCTCAGTGTGTGAAACCCTAGAGCAATTTCCCAATTCTTGATTATTTTTTTCAACAGAAAATGGTTCCAAAGTAGTTGTAGCAGTGGACCCCCTTTCTTTAACAGTCACATGCTTCAAAAACAACTTAAAAGATGACCCACTCCACAAATCTTTAACTAAGTTATATAGTTGGTTGTCACTTTCTAACTTGACAAAATTATGGGTAATAGGGTCTTCAGTAAAAAAAACATCAACTTCATCATACCCAATGTCTTTTGCATACTATTTCAGTTCGGTCAAAGAGAAGTGGTCCTTATCTATGCTAAATACGATGTTTCCCAATTTCGATACATATTGACCCTTATAAAAGCGACCTCTATGGTGAAAACTAGCTATAATATGACTCATATGTATAAAGTTGTAGGAAAATAACGATTTTACACTCTTTGTGACAAAAAGATTCTACTTTTTATCAAAGATAAACTTTCAAAAGGGAAAAATTGAGGCATACTTGAACTAAATCGAGGAAGTTGAACAGATGTACATCAGCTTCAGCAGAAATCTTGAACAATTTTCCCCTTTGATTCCCATATTTTGATTCCCCTAATAACCTAGGTTTGAGATGATTTTGATTCACAATCGGGTGAAATGAACTGATGAAATGTTTTAACCCTTGTATATTACTTGAAATTAATTTTAATTTTTTTTATTTCTAAAATAGACGTGTAAAATATTTAATTAGTTTGCAGCCATTGAGTGGCTCACTAATACACGTGGGAGCGTTTGCATTTCACGCTCTTTGGCTCCGAAAATCGTGTGTTTATTTATTTAAAGGTAGGATAGTTAAAGTGCCTATTTGTGCACTATGAAAGTTGGAGGTTAAAGTTAAAATTTGAAGCCAAGTTTAGGGTCCAATATATGTATTATGCCATATATATATATATATATATATATATCTTTGCTACCAGATAGGGAGATTGGCGAGAGAGGGAGGGATTCAAATTAGTAATAATGCATGGATAAAGCCCCATTGAATTTTTGGATCTGAAATTTCTTAGAATGTGTGGTCAAAAATTACATTTTCCATTCAAGTAGAGTTTTTAAAGTCAAAGTAGTCTGCTTTCTATGAAATTAATTTCAATCGACTTTTGGTAGAGAAGAGAAAGGCAAGTTGGTGTCTGTACTTGTGGAGCAATAAATTTCGTGGCCGAGGAGTTTTGCGAAGGGTGTGCCAATATTCTTCTCAGTTATGTTAAGGGTGTAAAAAATCAAATATACACTTATTATAACTAATATTTAATTTCGATATACCACATAAAAGGAAGGCATAATACATAAACATGACCTTTAACTTGGCGTCAGATGACAACTATGACCCTTAACTTTAGGTGTGCGCAAGTAGGCACTTAAACTTGTATAAAATTGAACAAATAGACACATTCGTCCTACATGGCACCTTACATGACAATTTTATGTCCTACATGTATTATGCCATGTAGGACACATGTGTCTACTTGTTCAATTTTATACAAGTTTAAGTGTCTACTTGTGCACACCTAAAGTTGAAGGGCATAAGTGTGATTCGAAGCCAAGTTAAAGGGCACATTTATGTATTATGCCTAAAAGGAAAGATATATTTTTTAAGCGGAATAAAAAAATAAAATAAACAAATTGAAACGAAATGAGTATTTTCTATTTGAATTTTAAAATAGAATTACAAGGTAACCAAATTTCTTCTTCTCTATTCATAATTGATTCTTTTCATGTTTTTGAAGGAGCCATATTTCCTCTGTTTGTTATTAAAGAAGAAGAAGAAGAACCAAAATAGAATATTTGTTATTAATTACTCTTTAGGTAAATTACCTTGTAATTCTCTTCTGAAAGAAAATTGTCTAGTGCTCCAACTTGCAATGTTGGTCATAAATAATGTCTAGGAGACGCGTTCGAAAAAACCTAGTAATTTTGACTCTCAACTTAATTTTTTGATTTTTGATTTTTTAAAAATCCAAATCCAAAAAATAAAAATAAAAATTATCCATTGTTATGTAGAGTGATAATTATTCTTTCATGTCTAATCAAATATTTTGGGTTCGAGCCTTGAATATTGAGTAACCTTTGTTAGAAAGTGTTTTACCCTCTATTGAGACTTCTCGACACAAATCTGAATCAAGTCAAGCTCCTAAGCGGGTACAAGATATCAAATAGAAATGTACAATTGACACGCAATAATTCGATTCAACTCAGCTATTTTCGAAGTATAGTCTTTCTTTGCAGCTTCCATTGTGTTCATATTACTGTGGACCCCATAGCAATAATTCAATACTATTGGAGTAGAGCCCATCTTCCTGGAAACTTTAATTTTCATATTTGTTGTCCTATATATAATAATTTTACCCCAAATTTCATCAATTCTATCTCTATCCACACACTTTTTATCTTTCTTCTCAAATTTCAACAAATTAACCAAATCCATGACATCTTCTTCTTCTTTAGCGAGTGATTTACAAAACTGTCCTCGAAAGTACGATGTCTTTCTAAGTTTTAGAGGTGCTGACACACGGAGAACATTTACGGGTCACTTGTACGAAGGTTTGTAAAGCAGAGGAATATTCACCTTTCTAGATGATAAAAGGCTAGAGCATGGCGATTCCATTTCAGAACAACTCTTGAAAGCTATCGAAGAGTCTCAAGTTGCACTCATTGTTTTCTCAAGAAATTATGCTACATCGAGGTGGTGCTTGAATGAACTAGTGAAGATCATGGAATGCAAGGAGGAAGAAAATGGACAAACAATCATACCGATCTTCTATGATGTGGATCCACCACATGTTCGATACCAAAGTGAGAGCTTTGCAGAAGCATTTGTCAAACATGAATCGAGGTATAATGATGATGTTGAGGGGATGCAAAAGGTGCAAGGATGGAGAACTGCCCTAACAGCTGCCGCAAATCTAAAAGGATATGATATTTGTGACGGGTGAGTTGAAAATGTTTCTATTACCCTGAGCTATAATGTTTCCTATTTAATATGCTCTTGAACATTAAAAATATGAAAATACTTTCTAATACTTGACTTTCTCACATTGTCAACAATCAATCTCTTATTTATGTAGGATTGAATCAGAGAAAATTCAGCAGATTGTCGACCATATCTCTTCGAAATTTTGCAAGAGTGCTCGTTTTTTATATTATTTGCAAGATGTTGTGGGAATAAATGCTCATTTAGAGGAACTAAAATCCCTACTTCAAATAGAAATCAATGATGTTCGGACTGTAAGGATCTGGGGAATAGGCGGAGTTGGTAAAACGACGATAGCAAAAGCCATCTTTGATACTCTATCTCATCAATTTCAAGCAGTTTTTTTTTGCAGATGTTAAAGAAAATGCAAGAAAGAATCAACTACATTCCATACAAAATACCCTTCTCTCTGAATTGTTAAGAAAAAAAGATAATTACATCAATAATAAGTATGATGGGAAGTGCGTGATTCCGAATAGACTTTCTTCAATGAAGGTGTTGATTGTGCTTGATGAAAGAGATCATTTGCAGTATTTAGCAGGTGGTGTTGGTTGGTTTGGTAATGGCAGCAGAGTTATTGTAACAACTAGAAACATACAATTGATAGAGAAGGATGATGCAATATACGAAGTGCCTACGCTACCTGATGATGATGCTATACAATTGTTCAATCAACATGCTTTCAAAAAAGAAGTTCCAGATGAGTGTTTTAAGAAGTCCTCGTTGGAGGTAGTAAATCACGCTAAAGGCCTTCCTTTAGCCCTTAAGGTGTGGGGTTCTTTGCTGCATAAGAAAGGCCCAACTCAGTGGACAAGAACTGTAGACCAAATAAAGAAAAATTCTAATTCAGAAATTGTTGAGAAACCCAAAATAAGTTAGGATGGGTTGGAGCCCGAAGAGCAAAAGATATTTCTAGATATCGCATGTTTCTTCCGTTGGTATGAAAGAAAAGAAGTCATGAAAATTGTTGAGAGCTATGATTCTGGAGCTGAATACATTTTGGATGTCCTAATTGACAAATCCCTTGTGTTCATCTCTGAATATGCTGAGATTGAAATGCATGACTTGATTGAAGATATGGGCAAATACATAGTGAAAATGCAAAAAGATTCTGGAAAACGTAGCAGAATATGGAGTGTTGAAGATTTCGAAGATGTGATAATGGACAATATGGTAAGTAAGCTAAACAATGCAATAGTATTCATATTTCAAACATATATATGTACTATGTTCCTCTAGCTTCATATAATCACGCAAAAGTCATTTAAGTTGTTTACTTGCCTAGCTATTTCAAATCCACACTACCTAGTTTGTTTATCTCATGTTAATAAGATATGAATTACTCTAATTACTATTTTGTTTTATCATAGCATGAAAAACTTTTTAACTTGAGTCTAATAAACTTCTCAAAAATGTATCACTAAAAAATAAAATTAATTACGCAAAGCATTTCTCTTAAGCGACATATTTCTTAAGAAATACTTAACTAATATTGTGCCTTAATCTTTTTTAATGGTACCTCTTCAAGAAGCTTGAAGTGCAAAAATAAGTACAAAACATATCAAAAATTTGCACGCAAGGCGTAAGAAAGTAGTGATATTGGTTAGCGAATTTTATACTGAAGTTATAATTTGTCTCATGATATTTTTACTAGGGAACTAAGGCAGTGGAAGCAATCTGGTTTACTTATATTGAACAACTAAACTTTGATAAAGAGGCAATGAAAAATATGAAAATGCTTAGGATATTAGGCATATTTCTTAAACCCGACTCCAATTGCCATGATGACTCTATTGAGTACCTTTCCAACAACTTGAGTTGCTTTGTCTGGCGTAATTATCCTTGGAAGTTATTGCCAGAAAATTTTAATCCCAGAAGGCTTGTTCATGTTGATCTCCGATGGAATTCATTGCATTATTTATGGAATGAAACAAAAGTACCATTCTATTTGAGATACTTCCTATTTTATCTTGTCCTAGAATTATGATTCTTGTGTTTAAATAAAATAAGTTATTAATTCCATAAAATCAGACTAATGTATTTTACATTATTTTGGGTTGTTCTCATATTATTAATCTCTATGAATTGTATTTCCAACCTCTGCATCTAAAGAAGAAACAAAAAGAAATATGTTGGCACAACTTTTCTCATTGGCCATTGTTTTCTTTACACTCACACCCCTAAAAAGGTGTTTCACACTCTTTTCTACATCAACATCCAAGGGGGTAAATGATAACAGATAATCAAGTATAGCAGAAATTTAAGAGTACAATTGCATTATTTATGGAATGAAACAAAGGTACCATTCTATTTGAGATACTTTCTATTTTGGGTTGTTCTCATATTATTACTATAGATAAATAGCAGAGGTTAAGTGCATTTCCAACCTCTGCATCTAAAGAAGACACAAAAAGAAATATGTTGGCACAACTTTTCTACATCAACATCCAGATTTTTATCTAGTTTCTGAGCATGTAATTTCCATATAAAGTAAAATCAAACAATTTCTCATTTCACACGTTGAGTTATGATATAAACATGTCGTTTACTCATTTTTCATCATTCTTTCTGTGTTTTGAATAGCTGCAGCAATTTCTGTCTCTACGAAGGATAGATCTAAGGTACTCCTACAACCTGAAGACAACACCAGATTTCAAGGGGATGCCAAATTTGGAGTATTTGAAACTAGGCCTATGTAGGAGTCTTGAAGAGGTTCATCCTTCCCTCAAGTATTGCAGAAAACTCATTAAGTTAAATTTGTGTGAGTGTAAAAGCCTTGAAAGGTTTCCATAAGTTAATGTGGAATCTCTTGAATCTTTGAATCTAAAATACTGTTCTAGTTTAGAGAAATTTCCAGAAATCGATGGAAGGATGAAGCAGGGAACTGCCAGAAAGATTATGACGTCATACTCTAGGATAAGGGAACTGCCATTATATTTCTTTGATCACCAACCTCATCTTATAGAGCTACATTTGAATGGCATAACAAACCTTGCATCTCTTCCAAACAGCATTTGTAAGTCGAAAGGTTTGGTGAAGCTAATTGTGTCGAATTAGTCAAAACTTGAAAGCTTGCCAGAAGAGATAGGTGATTTAGAAAACTTGGAGGAGCTTGATGCCAGCTTTACTCTAATCTCACATCCTCCGTCTTCCATCGTCCGGTTGAACTAGCTTAAAAGTTTGAGTTTTCGAAAGGTAAAATCAGAAGATAGAGTGTACTTTGTGTTCCCTCTGGTGAATAAAGGGTTACTCTCATTGGAATCTCAGGTACTGCAATATAATAGATGGAAGACTTCCGGAAGACATTGGATCCTTATCCTCTTTGAAAGACTTGAATCTCCAGGGAAATAATTTTGAGTATTTGTCTCGAAGCATATCCCAGCTTGGTGCTCTTCAATACTTGAACTTATTTTATTGCAAGAAGTTTACACAGCTGCCCGAATTTCCACTGCAATTAGATACAATAAATGCAGATTGGAGCAATGATTTGATCTGTAATTCGTTATTTTAGAACATCTCATCATTGCAGCATGACATCTGTTCTTCAGATTCCTTGTCACTAAGAGTGTTTGGGAGTTTAGAGGTGGATATCCCAAGTTGGTTCAACTATCAGGGAATGGGCACAAGTGTATGATTCAATTTGCCTGAGAATTGGTATGTAAGTGATAACTTCTTGGGATTTGTTGTATGTTATTCTAGCAAACTAATTATTGATTGCATCACAGCCCATTTGATTCCCTTATGTGATGATGGGATGTCATCGATGACCCGAGAATTTGCCTTATCCAACAATTCAAAATAAGATGATTTTGATGAATGTAATATTCAGTTTTTGTTTGTACCTCTCGATGGCTTATGGGATGCATCTAATGCAAATGAAAAAACACCAAATGACTATGGGTGCATTAAGTTAGATGTTTTTGGAGAAAAGAAGAAATTTGGAGTTCGTTTGTTGTATAAAGATGAAGCTGAGCTTTGCATTGGGATAAGGAAGAGCAGAGATGAAGAAGAGGCCACTTGCTCCTCTTCTAAGAAACAAAGGCAGCTCTTTCCCACAAGCCCCGGATTATCTTTCTTTGATCTCCAACCTCATCTTACAAAGCTACATTTGAATGGCATGGAAAACCTTGTATCACTTCCAAGCAGCATTTGTAAGTCGAAAGGTTTGGTGAAGCTATTTGCGAATGGGTGCTCAAAACTTAAAAGCTTGCCAGAAGGGATCGGTGATTTAGAAAACTTGGAGAAGCTTCATGTCAGAGATATTTTAATCTCACGTCCTCTGTCTTCCATCGTCCGGTTGAACAAGCTTAAATCATTGACTTTTGAAAAAAGATAAATTAGAAGATAGAGTGAACTTCGTCCTCCCTCCAGTGAGTGAATGGTTACACTCATTGGAAAAACTGGTTCTCAGCTACTGCAATATAATAGATAGGACTTCTGGAAGACATTGGATCCTTATCCTCTTTGAAAGACTTGTGTCTCAATGGAAATAATTTTGAGCATTTGCCTCGTAGCATAGCCCAGCTTGGTGCTCTTGAATACTTGGACTTGTCAGATTGCAAGAGACTTACACAGCTGCCAGAAGACATTGGATGTTTATCCTCTTTGAAAGCGCTATATCTCAATGGAAATAATTTTGAGCATTTGCCTCGTAGCATATCCAAACTTGGTGCTCTTGAATACTTGGACTTATCAGATTGCAAGAGACTTACACAGCTACCAGAAGACATTGGATCCTTGTCCTCTTTGAAAGAATTGTATCTCAGTGGATATAATTTTGGGCATTTGCCTCAAAGCATATCCGAACTTGGTGCTCTTTGATTGTTGGAATTATCAGATTGCAAGAGGTTTACACAGCTGCCAGAATTTCCACTGCAATTAGACACAATAAATGCAAATTGGGGCAATGATTTGATCTATAATTCGTTGTTTCAGAACATCTTATCATTGCAGCATGACATCTGTTCTTCAGATTCCTTGTCACTAAGAGTGTTTGTGAGTTTGGTGAAGGATATCCCAAGTTGGTTCAACTATCAGGGAATGGGCAAAAGTGTATCAGTCAATTTGCCTAAGAATTGGTATGTAAGTGATAACTTCTTGGGATTTGCTATATGTTATTCTGGCAAACTAATTGATTGCATCACAGCTCAATTGATTCCCTTATGTGATGATGGGATGTCGTCGATGACCCGGGAATTAGCCTTATCCAACAATTCACAATATTCTCATGTATTGGATAGTATTAAATTTTTGTTGGTACCTCTTGGTGGCTTATGGGATGCATCTAATGCAAATGAATAAACACCAAATGACTATGGGTGCATTGAGTTTGATGGTTTTGGAGAAGAGAAGAAATTTGGAGTTCTTTTGTTGTATAAAGATGAACCTGAGCTTCACAATGGGATAAGGAAGAGCAGATATGAAACAAAGACAACTCTTGCAGCTCTTTCCCACAAGCTCGGGATTATAGATTAAATATAGGTATATAACTCATGAAATTGTGTTCTCTGTTTATATATAAATTATTTCTTCTCATTCTTTCTTCTATTGGCAATAGGTGATGTACGTATCAGTAATCAGCAGCAAGTTTGGCGACATTGCCTATGAAGGGAACATGTACAATTTGGGGTTGGCAAAAATTCATTCTTTTTATATTTCACTAAGGATATATATAAGATTTCGAAAGATAATCACATTTTCCATTTCCTTACAAATAGATAAATTGCAGAAGATTTGGAATCCAATGGAGCTCAAATAATTTCTCCCCAACCATCAAGTTCTACTGAAGTTGCATAGTCTCCGTTGATATCTAATGTAAAATATGCTAACATTCTTTTTCTATTTTAATAAGTGCAAGAAACACATTTTATTGATGCATGTCTACTGTCAAATTTACACAGTAGAATTAGTTTGTGAATAGGAATCACTGAAAATGGTTAATCTATTAGTGTGTGATCGATCGGGTGCTGAAGTATTCTATGACATCTTGCCACTTGCATCATATCTTGTAGTTGCATCATTGAGAGCTATTCATCATGCTTAACTCTAGCAATATACTTTTGCGGAGGCCATTTACATATTTGTACCAAGATTACTATCTTATTACATCGGATAATAACAGAATACGAATTGTAGCAGAGTTAAAGGTTGATGATAGATGTTTGTGTAGCTATAAATCATTTCATTTAGGGGAAAAGGACAAATATACTAACATTCTTTTTCTATTTTAATAAGTGCAAGAAACACATTTTATTAATCATGTAATCTAAGCAAACAAACACTGCTAGACCATTGGATGTAAATCCCCCTATTAATATTCTCATTTCTTGTTCAATGTATTGCCAATGTCGAGCACGAAACAATATTTCACATCCGATTTCAGAAGACGTTCCAACGCTGTGTTCATATAGTCCATTGGCACGACTTCAATATCTAGTGTTATGTTATGCTTTGCCGCGAAATCCAACATTTCTTGAGTCTCTTTCATCCCTCCTATGCAACTTCCAGCCACTAGCTTCCTTCATGTTTTTCACATTATTAAATATACAAACTTTAGTAAAAGTCTGTCTGATGCACTAAGCTTTCACTATGTGCGGGAAGAGCCACATTATATATACTTTAATCTAAACTTTATTAATGAAATTGTGCATAAGAAATTATTGTCCGATGCTTACCCATAAGTAGTGGAAACACAGGCAACTCCACCGGTTTTTCTGTTGCACCAACCATAACAAGCTTACCATGAGATTTCATCAACATAAGTAATAGAAGAATAGGGTGCACCACGGAAACAGTGTCGATAATCCTATCCAATGTGTTCATTGCAGCCTGTTCGTATATAATAAATAATACAAATAAAGGTTAGCCCCCATTCTCGTGTTTAAATTGTTAAACTAGCATAATAACTTAAGCTTTTAGATAAGATTGTCAAACACTTCAACACAAAACCAAAGTAGGTGGAGGTCGTGAGTTCACAAACCTCAACACCACCATTGTCAAGAAAAAAAATCACGTGCTTGACACGTGAAAAGAATTAGGCAGCAGTGTGTTGAAGAAGCGATTAATTCAATAAAGGGTGCTCTCTCAAACAGTTTAAACTTTCAGATAAGATGATAACAGTGTTCAATGATAACGAGTTATTATATTCACCTTCATCTGCTCAGGATCGCGATTGATCAAGAAAGAATCTGCGCCCAAATGCTCAATTGCTTCTTGCTTCTTATTAGCAGATGTACTAATGATAGTCACTTTGGTTCCAAATGCCTTAGCGAACTTAACAGCCATATGTCCGAGCCCTCCAAGACCAACAACACCAATGTGCATTCCAGGCTTATCGAGTCCAAAATATTTCAAAGGACTATAAGTAGTAATTCTAGCACATAACAAGGGAGCGTCCATCGACAAGTTTTCAGGCCAACCTACTACAAAGTGCTCATCTGATACCATCATGTCAGAGTAACCTCCAAACGTGAGGGTTCCGTCTAAGCTATAGCCATTGTATGTAGGAATCTGACGAGGACAGTAATTCTCGAGATCAACGCTGCAATTCTCACATTTTTGACATGATCCTACCATACATCCAACACCTACTTTGTCTCCATCCTTAAATTTCTCCACCTTGCTTCCCACCTCAGTTACAACACCAACAACCTCATGCCTGCATAACTCTTGGCTTGGCTTTCTTAACTCAGCGGAAACCTAACTCAACAGCATAACTCAATGCAAAGAAAGGTCATAAACAACTCAACCGATAAAATCTGGCCAAAATGGCAACTCAAGTCTCAAAATAGAATATTTATATATATACATAGATGAGAGACTCAATACTAACTAACTGACTGTCTGTCTATGAAGCCTCTATAATACTGAGATGGATGTTGGGACAAACCCCGCAACATCCTAATAAAACAAAACCAAGAACACAAAATAACAGAGTCCTCCAAAAAACAAGGAGGCTCACCATTGACTCTAGAGTGCTCAGCTGGATCAACGGCGTGCTGGATGCTGATCCTGGGTACCTGCGTCTCCATCATAACAAGATGCAGGCCAACTGGCATCAGTACATGGAATGTACGAGTATGCGAGCTGGAAGGCTAAACAAGAACTTAAGCTTGAAAGAAGTACAAGAGAACACTTACCTTGGCTCTGTTCAACTCATGAATAACCGAACTCAAATATTAAGCAATAAGACACATGCAATATATAAATAACTTGTAAAATAGTGTAAACAACTTAGCTCGTTAATGATAAAACAATAACAAACTCAACTTTACTTATATAAAAGTAATATAACTTTTGTGGGAGATTCTTTAACCGACAACCACCACTATGAGCCCTAGTGATGATACAACATTTTACCTCACGTTGCCCAAGGACCATCCTATACCTTGCCGTGATATAGGACCTTTCTTTACTTAGTGGATCCACTAGCTTAGTCTTGCGTGATCATTTAAAAAGAATAACCCGTCAAGTCCCATGTTGGCTACATGGTTCTTATGGAGAGTTGAGTTACTATGAACTCGCTTCCCCAATTCGGTGCTCAATACTACTCCCAAAAGTACTTTGGCTCATAAGTGTTTTAAACACATCTTTCTTTAGTTTGAGATAATTACTCAAAACTTAGCTTAAAATCTCTTTTGGAATCGATGTTCCCTTTCTTACTCAAATGTAAAAACATTTATAAACTTCTTTGGGAATACTTAGTTCCCTAAAAACTTTTGAGAAATGAACTCAACTTTATACTCTTGACTTAACTTGAAACTCTATACTCTTTATTTGACTTGAAACTTGAGCCTTAAAATGAAGTTAAAACGTTCAATAAAGACTCTTGAACAACTTTGAAAACTTGCTTGGACTTGCTTCTTAACTTCTAGACTTGACTCTTAACTTCACTTGACTTTGATCCTAACTCGCCTTGAATTGTATTATGGATTCAAGGTATATGATCACATGTTTATGGATGAGTTCTTGACGTTTAGACGTACCTTGAAGTGTTGAAAACAACTATAAAACATAGGTACATTACTAAGGAACATGCATGAGAAGGTGGGGAATGAAAGGGGAAACTTGACGTCCTTGGCGCTCTGCAATGCGCGGAGCGCCAGCCCTCAAATTTCAAAAGGGGCCTACTGGCGCTCTGCTAGGCGCTCTGCCCCAAGGGCTGGACTTCAGAGTCCCTTTTGGGGGGCGCTGGCAGGCGCGACGCGCCAGCCCTTTTCCCAGAAAATATGACGTTTCTCCCTCTTTTTTCCAACTCTAAACCACCCTAACTTCAAAGAATTCAACCCCAAACACTAAGAATCATAAAATCCCTGAACATACAAGAGATTCAACTCAAAAACACAACCAAATCATGTCCCAAATCAACAAGAACTTCAACAACACAACCTCAAGGATTTCAACAACACAACCAATCTTTTCTTTGAAATTAAAACAAGTTTGGTGGGTGGGGGATTGAGCCAACCCAACACTATGAACTCACATACCTAGTAGGGATCACTCCTGACGATATCCACGACGATCTTGACGGATATTGATTCCTCTTCTCCTTTCTCCTCTTCGTCTCCTCTTCACTCACAAACCCTCACTCTCACTCTTTAAAATGGGAAAAACTAATCTAAAAATCAGTCTAACACACTAATATAACCAAAAGAATTGGTTAGGGAAAAGACCAAAATACCCTTAAAATTTCCGGACGGACTTCCCTGCCAACTGCCCAACTTCCAAAGGGGATAACTCACTCATACGAACTTGGAATCGAGTAAAATCGGTGGCGTTGGAAAGATCATTCCATGAGCTTAGCAAACATAACTGGAACTACACCAAAATCATCCTGATCTAGGAGTTATGACTGCTCAAAGTTGGCCAAAAACTCACTTTTTTTCCATACTTAACCAAATTTTTCCAGATTTTGAATTCTTTCCAAAAATTGACTATTTCGAATTCTAAGCCTCTTCATAGTTATTTCAAATTGCCGGATGTTACACAAATGTTATTCGCTGAAAAATTACTTATGTGTATATATATAGTGAATGTTGAATTCCGTTAGCTTCTTTGTGCCTTAATATTTTTGAATCTCATTAGTGAAAATTCTGGTTAATAATTTTGGATCTAACAATAAAAGAAAATAGACAAGAACAGATTAATTTACCCAGGCACTATCGGGTACTTGCTATTCCCCATTCATTCTTGAGTTGATGAAGATCTCAGAATGACAAATTCCACAATACATAACTTTAAATTCCATATCTTTTTCACCTATCACTCTGCACCCATTAACACAAAATGATCATCATCAAATTTACAATAAAACAACAACAACAAATTCACTATAATCATACATGTGGGGTCCGAGAAACCTAGTGTCACTAGCAAAAAATGATCTTTTAGAGGCAGTTGCGAGTGATAATTACATTTTGGCACTCTTTGTGAATGTCGTCAAAGCCTATAACGACATTGGATCCAATAACAAATAACTAATACTGGTAAAAATTTCAATACTCTTTGTTAATGGACATATTTATTAGTTATTACTTACCGCTAAAAACCATTTTTATTATAGCACATGTACGTAGATGTTACCCTAGCTTAGCTTGTAGAGAATTTGTTTTCGATAGAAATGAAAAACACATCATCAAAATTAAAAATAATAATTTGTACCTCCTTGAAAAATTGAAAGGAAAAAGAACTCCAGAAGTGTCTCTAGTTACCCATCCAAATGCCTTAATTGGATGTTCATTTTCAAATGATTTTGCCATTTTTATCGTTTGAAAATAAAAATATTTATGTAGTGTATATATATAGTATAAATAAATTATAATAATAGAGAAAAATGTAGAAAAATATGTATGATACAAAAGTGCTTATGTTATGATCCATATTTATAGGATTTTGAGTGAAAAATATGTGACGTTATCGATGAGGTGTAACAACTAATGACTTACTTGAACAAATTGGATTTTGACTTCTTTTTTGTGGTCGATAGGTGTAGAATGTTCTTTAGTCCTATTTTGCAGGACTTTTTTTTTAAAAAAGGCTTCCACTGTTTTTTTTTTCAATTTGAAGTTTATGAGTTTTTAAAATATTCTTTATCTTTTTAATATTATAATGTATTAAGTGAAATCTTATAATGAGGTCCACGAAAGTCGAAAAATGGAGTGTACGCAAATCACCTTGTTCTTAATTTCCATGTTGAAGTAGAGAGACTATTTTTGAAGTATCATTGGCTCGAAAGCTATATATCGGTAGGTATGAAAAAAGGAAAATGACAATTCTTCCGTCAAGGTGAGAGCTCTCTTCCCATGGCAAGCACTACCGATCACCTCTTACTTCGGAACCGTCGTCTTTTAGCTGATTAATCAGTGTCTAGACGTGTCACGCCATGAAGAAAGTGTTCAAGCATTGAATAAAGGGAGGGTCGGGAAAGGTTGTGTAAACAAAGCAACTGATATGAAAACAATGACAATTACAAATAGTGCGATAACTTAAACACAATATGTACGTTAATTATTTTTTTCCTTAAATTACCCAAAAAAAAAGTTCTTGAAGAGCTTTCCAAACGTGAAAAACATAAAGTTAATATTAGTGGCTAAAGAATATCCACGTAGATAATGTGAAAGTAAAATTAAAAGAAAATAAAAACATCAAAGTGTGAAATTTGGACCAATTAATAATTGCAATTTCCGACTTATTCCCACTACATTTTTATCGAGTTATTTTCCCCCTTTTTTCCACTACTTTTTGTTTTCTTTTTTCGTCCTTTTATTTGGACAGTATAATTTTAAATATTAGATACAAAAAAAATTTATCGTTGGGGTGCTACCACTCTCATGTTTGGTATTTAAAATGAACATTATTTATGCAAATTTCTTTTTTTATAAGAATATCTTTGTCTGCATTATTATTTACATCAAATCAAATTAATTAACTTTAGCAATTAAAAATTGAAGTGAGAACACATATTACGTAACCATGATTAAAGATTAATTTGGTATCTAATAAACGCCTAACTTTGATTCATTGATTTGTCAGGCACTACACAAATTTACCACATAATTATTTAAGTAATATGTATTTTTATCTTATTTTTTTAATAAATTAAAGTTAAAATAATTTATTGATTTGCTATAAACACTTAGTGCGGCTAATCAGTACCATAATTTAGCCAACCTTAACAATATGATATTTCTTATTCCTATTAAAATAACTCCATTGGCATTATAATTTATAGATATTGTTTATTGCATTTTGCTTTACTCCATAAAAGATGGTTATACGCATACATCAAGAAAATCGATATGCAGTGGAGGAGCCAAAATTCTCAATAAGGGAGTTTAAAATTGGCATAATACATAAATAAGATCCTTAAATTGGCTTCAAATTATAACTTTGACCTTTAACTTTGATAGTGCACAAAGAGACACTTTAACTATTCGGAATTTAAACAAAAAAAACACTCGAATATTTCAGGCAAAACACGTGATATACAAATGCTCTTATGTGGAAAATTGAACCACTCAGTTGCTGCCAACTAACTAAAATAAATACACCTAGATTTTAAAAATAATAAAAATAAATTATAATATAGAATAGGCATAATACATATATTGGATCCTAAACTTGACTTCAAATTTTAACTTTGAACTCAAACTTTCATAGTGCACAAACAGACACTTTGACTATCCAACTTTTAAATAAATAAACACGCGAGTCTTACCTGGCAAAATGTGTGATGTGCACTTATTCTGCGGGCGTTAGGAGTAATTTTTGAGGCCCACAACGATAAAAAAATGCTGAAATGACAACTATACCCTTAATGAATCCCTTTTATATATGTCATTATATGTTCAAATCAAAATCTCATTTTTTTCCCTCCTCTTTCAAACCAAGATTTTTCCCTCTTGATTCACCAGATTTTGGTTGTTTACCCTAGCTAGGGTTTTGAACATTTGAGAGACAATCGGGTGAAATGAATTTGTTTATAGCTTTACCTTTGTATATGAATTGAAATTAATTTTGATATTTTTTAGTTCTAAAATCGACGTGTAAAATATTTAATTAGTTGGCAGTCATTGAGTGGCTCACTAATACACGTTGGAGCGTTTGCATTTCACACTCTTTGGCTGCAAAAACCGCGTGTTTATTTATTTAAAAGTTGGATAGTTAAAGTGCATGTTTGTGCATTATGAAAGTTGGAGGTCAAAGTTAAAATTTAAAGTTAAGTTTATGGTCCAATATATGTATTATGCCTATAGAATAAGGTGAAAGTGAAAACAAATTCATTTTTAGGAGAAAAAAATTAGTACGCTCTTCTCCTCTTTCTTCAAAAAAAAAAAACCTTAATCTGAATTTCTAAAATTCATGCCTCTTATATTCAAATCAAAGAAAAAACTGTTCAAGATATGTGCTGAAATTTCATATACTTGAACGGCTATCTATTCTTCTTCCTCAATTTAGTCAAGGTATCAAGGTTCAACATTTTACAAACAAGAATTTGCATATTGTCGGTCAAATGCTCAAGCTAATATGAGAATCACTAGAGGAAACTAATGTTTTTGTTACAAAATTATTTCAGACCAGCCCATAAATATGGGAAGACATGAAAATCAATGAACTTCTCCTTCTTTTCTTTAGTTTGAAGTGTATTTGTGATTTAAGTTGTCAAATACTTAATGGAAAAAACAGGGTGTTTTGTGTATTGTAATTGTCATAGTGAATAGCAATTACAATTATGAATTTTTGGAGGCCAAAAAATGAACATACAGTGCTAAAAACTATTAAGTAAAATGGTGCACTTAAAGTATTTGATAAATTGTCTGAATGAATTTTTCAGAGATTTTTGTCAAATTTGAGTAGCAATCTGATACCTAATCAAAATTGCATTCGACTTTTATAGGTGTATACTCACCCATCTTGCCAAAAAAAAACTTCATTATAATTTTTTCTCACAATAACAAAAAATTAATTAAATGTCACTTGCATTTTGCAGTGAACAACAAATAATGCAAAAAAGAGGGGGAAATTGTTGAAAAAAATAGAAAGAGGGTTTAATTGTCCTTTCAATGTTTTTTTTACTATTGGGCCCCTCGATTTTTACATCTGACGCGCCTAATTTGAGTGTATTTCACGCATTTTGCCAGGTAGGATCCGGGTGTTTTTTTATTTAAGTTTTGGATAGTTAAAGTGCCTATTTGTGGACTCACAAAGTTAAAGGTTAAAGTCATAATTTGAAGCCAAGTTAAGGGTCCAATTTATGTATTATGCCTTTAAAATTTGTAGAAATAGACACACGAAGTAGCCGAAGGAGGTTCGACATCTGCTATATATACATAAAAAATTATTACAACTATATATATAAAATATAATTTTCCGCCGAAGGGGGTTCGGATGAACCCCCTTAGTACAAGGTGGCTCCGCCCCTGTCGATATGTGCTACGACAAAACTATACTTGTTAATTTAGAGGCAAAAATTTAACCGTACTCGATGTTATTCAATGAATATATGATGGCTATGGACATAAGTCGCGCTCCAATCGACTATCTTTGGCACATTGAGTTAGATGGGAAAGTTGTGGCGTTTTGAGTGGGTTGTGACACTCCCCGTCCTAAACGAGTGCATTTCTAAAGTAATCACATGGGAAAAGAGGTCAAATGGCAAGATAAGGTTATTCAGCCGTTCAGCTCCTTACAGAATATACTCATATCCAAACATCTGAGTGAGAGACGGGACAAGACCTATGAAGCCTTCGCCACATGCCTTCACATACACTTTTATCATTGAACTATAGTTAAATAATGCATATTTCACCTTAATTCATGACTTAACCCTGATAAATCAGTATAGTTTGATGTAAACATTGAATGCTGATACGATTTTACCGAGCGTCACTACTAGAAAACATAATATCTTATTTATTCTCTTAACTCCTTATTCCTTTTGATACACAAAACATAAGAAACAACAAAAACGTACAAGCTTAATACAAAATCATAACCCTATAACACACTCATTTTCTTGACCAAGATGTCCCCCTCATCTCAATTCTTGTTCAATGTGTTGCCAATGTCAAGCACAAAACGATACTTCACGTCCGATTTCAAAAGGCGTTCCAACGCTGTATTCACGCAGTCTATTGGCACAACTTCAACATCTGGTGTTATGTTATGCTTTGCCGCGAAATCTACCATCTCTTGTGTCTCCTTCATCCCTCCTATCACGCTCCTCGCCACTAGCTTCCTTCCTATTACACACATTATATTAAACATACGTATCACTATAAAAAAATGTAAATACAAAATTGTTGATTTATAACCAAATGTACCTAAAAGCATAGGAAATACAGGCAACTCTAGTGGTTTTTCAGGGGCACCAACCATCACAAGCTTCCCATGAGTTTTCAATAAATTAATCAATGGAAGAAGAGGGTGAATCGCGGATACAATATCGATGATGCCATCTAGTGACCCCGCTGCACCCTGCTCGTATTTAACATACAAACGAAAATTAGCAGTATTCGTAAGTCACACCTATGTTATAAATTTGAAATTGAAACAGAGTTGATTGATTGACCGACCTGCATTTGGTCAGGGTCACGACTGACCAAAAACGAGTCTACCCCAAACGATCAATTGCTTCGTCTTTCTTACTAACGGATGTACTTATCACAGTAACTTTGGTTTCGAACGACTTAGCAAATTTCACAGTCATATGTCCCAGACCACCAAGACCAACAACACTGATGTGCATTCCAGGTTTATCTAGTCCGTAATACCTCAAAGGACTATAAGTTGTGATCCCTGCACATAACAGGGGAGCTGCTTCCATTGGTAAATTTTCGCGCTCGTTGGTTACCATTATATCGGAGTAACCACCATACGTGGGGATTCCATCAATGTAAACACCATTGTATGTCATGATCTGATCGCAACAATAATTTTCAATCTCGTTGTCACAATTTTCACATTTTCTACATGATCCTACTAAACATCCAACTCCAACTTTGTCACCAATTTTGAATTTCTCAACTTTGCTACCAACTTCAGTTACTACACCAACAACTTCATGCCTGTAACGTGCAACAACATATTCAGTATAATCTCACAAGTCGAGTCATACGAGGATAAAATGTAAGCAGATCTTACCCTAGCTATGAAACCTAAGCTAATTAATCCGATTTAGCTATGGATTTTAGTTGTTTACCATCATATTTCATCATCGTGAAGTTTTCTAGTAAACTTCTTGATGATCAAATTTAGAGTTTCATAGTCCAAACAATTACCCAAACTAACTACATATATTGCAATTATTATATTGTTAAAATCCCGACTCTGCCTCTGTAATAAGATACATATATTGCAATTATAAGAACACTCTTTTTGAAACTTGGTGAATAATTAGTCTGCTCATCTACTATTTTCCACTTAAATTAAATTAGATATAACGATTTTTGTCTACGACAGAGTTATAATAAAAAAACATAGTAAAATATATGGAGCAAAATGAAACTTACCCTAGTACCATTGGATATAAACTATTGCTCCATTCATTCTTGAGTTGATGAAGATCAGAATGACAAATTTCACAATACTGAACTTTGAATTGCACATCTTTTTCACCAGTCACCCGTCACCATTCAACAAGAAAAGTTACAGATATATATTGTTTGGTCAACTAGTTTATCAATATGTTTGGAATTAATATACACAATATATATACTATCGGTGTAGATATGTTGTGTAGATCTAATTCATATAAAATATACACTATCTATATATACTGTCAAGTTTATATAACGTAAATCTGAAAAGATGGTACCTTCTTGAGAAATTGAAAGGAGCAAGTACCCCAGAAGTATCTCTAGTTGCCCATCCAAATGCCTCAACATTTTCATGTGATTTTTCCATTTTCTTGATTTTTGTTTATTTTTGGAGATATTATTAGTAGAACAATTAATTTGAGTATAGTTATAGTCCAATGTATTGATTTTTCATTTGAATAAATAGGCATTTGAATTGATGGCTAGTGACGTAGTCGATGAGGTATAAAACAAATGCTATCGTCATGGCTTCTCTGTACAATTTGTCTTTTATGAATTAATATAAGATATAATATTATACCTTATTTTTCTATTATATAAAAAGGTGAAGACGACCAGGATGACCAAGGGCAAAAGAGTCATTTTGCTTGATAAAAAGTCTTTCTTACTTTTCTAATATACTTCTAGAAGAATCGGGTCTCCTCTGTTCCAACAAAATAAATAGAAAGACATCTTCTGTTCCAACTTAGAATAGGA
>JAJOOR010014132.1:0-32689 GCA_036250505.1 Solanum acaule | reverse complement strand
TATATATATATATATATATATATATATATAGAGAGAGAGAGAGAGAGAGAGAGACTCACACTAGTACCTGAATATGTGTGATGCATGTGTATCTAATGCTAATTAGTATTACAATTCAAAAATAATATTGAAGTATGTATTTGATAAAAATCGTAGAAGAAAAATACAAGTGTGAATTGATCTTAGTAGCTCTGTTAGTTGGCTACATGAACTCCAACCTTGTTGGTGAGGGCATAGACTTCTTCTATGTTTTCTACATTTCAGGCCTCAAATATTGTTCAATTTTGGAACACAAGCTCGGAGAGTAGTTTAGGACCTCTTAACAGTGTCAATTCCCGAAATTCTACCATGGATCACACAATTCACGTTTTATTATAAAAATTGGTCTCTCTTTTTTATGCATTTTTGTATGTAAAAATAATACTTACGTTGTGATCCTATTTTTGATAGTGTTGTAGCATTCATAGGCCGTTTGGAAAGGAAAATCTCTAGTCTTTTGATTTGGTGCGCACACAGTCGGCCTTTAGTTAGGCTACAACTTCCTTTCTATTTATATTGATCCTAAATATGTGAATTTATGATGATTCATGTAAATTGGGGGTGGGTTCCTAGTTATTCATGCTTTTCTCTTTAGAAATCATGTTTTAGGATTGATCGAGGCAGTTTTAGGGGTAGTACCAAGCTAGTTAGGGTTGTTTATGTGTTGCATGTTGTGTGAATTACTTGTATTTTACTTGCTTTCTGAAGCATTTTTGGCCTTAGTCTAGGATAGACTAGTGATGCCTTAGACTCAGACCTTGCAATTTTATTATGATTCTAACGTCATTTTGGATGGACTAGGTCATTGTTGACTGGAATAATAGACTTGAGTATGATAGTATAAGCCTTAACCTGGGCGTTTGCACAACTTGTTAGACCTTTTTTACTCTTTCCCTATCTCTACGTCTTTGATGTGTTACTGGAGGTTGTGTGTTTACTCAGGATTGGAGTACTTTTAACTCAGAGCCTTTTGTGATGTCTTTGGGAGTAGATGTTATTCCACGATGACTTAGTCTTGATATTGGAATCTTCTTCAGAGTCGACTGCCATATTTTCATTCTTGCTATCTAGGCTTGGAGTTGATTGGATACTATGATTATTTCTTGTTTGAGGCTGATGTTCATGGTTTGAGGCCGTTATCTCTAGTGTGAGGCTAATGTTCACGGTTTCATGCTATATTCACAGTTTGAGGCTGATGTTTTACGGTTTGAGGTCATTACCTCTAGTTAGAGGCTATCACATGGGGTATGGAGACCCTGTATACACTGCTAGCTATTGTCTGTACCTGTTGTCTTATTGGAGGTCTGTTTGGATAATATTTAAACTTACACACGAGTTTATCTTCATAGATTAAAAGGGGTCTAGTTGGGTTTAGGTTTAGTAGTACTTAGATTTATCTTCGGTATGCTCGTGTTTTTTCCTTCTTTTCTCGCTTTGACCTTTGTTTGTGTCTGGATTCACTCATTTATGATTGTATTTACCTTTCTTTCTCAGTCGGCCTATGATGCCCAATGAGTCCTTTGTTTTTGTATTTATGCTATACTGTGCATCTTTATGGTGATACATATCCTAGTACCTGCTACCAGTGGGAACCATTCGTTAAATCTTTTGCAACTTTTGGCTATTGAAGACGAGGGTGAGCACTTGGTGTCCTAGACCAACACGTCTCCTTATGTGCTTATGTTAGCTAGTTCTTTGCGTTTGAAATGTCTTGTAATGGTCCATTTTTGGGACTTGTATTTTTTCTTGTTAGACAAATCTATACTTGTGACTTGCAGCTTCTGGGAGGTTCCAGTTGTATATAATTTTTAGTTTGCTTCCTTTTGTATCTTTTCTTTTGTTTGTGTTATTTTTGGTTTGCTCTACCCTTGTACTCATTACTTGTCATTCTAAGTACATGTAGTCTTACCTACTGGCGGGTTATAGTAGGTGATTTTTGTCACGACCCAAACCTACATCCTGGACATGGCAGGCACTGAAGAACCATTGTTGGTCCCCAAGCGAACCATCATCCTTGCTGACTACAAGCGGAAGACTAACTTGAGCATACATAAGCATCAAATTGAAAGAAACATTTAAAAATAGTTTAGTGAATCTCAAAACATTTGCTAAATATACTGAGTATGAAACATAAGTTTTAAATAAAATATCTGAAACTGAAACACTCTCAAACTTGTCTATCTATGAAGCCTCTACTATTAAGGAAGGATGCCGAGACAAGACCCACGACACCTCAAAGCTACTAACTGAAAAATAACTCATCAAGACCCAACAATCAAGATTACAAATGAAATTTCAAGAAAACTCATCAAGAACACAAATCCATCAAACTCAAAAACAAAATTGCATTAAAATAGCATGATTGGTGTGTGGGTGAACGAACCCAACACTATGAGAACTCACATACCTCTTAGGGATAAAACCCTTGGTGAAACGACTCTTGATCTGCAAGAAATCTCGATGAACGCCTTGAACCTTTTCCTCTTTTCCCTTCTTGAACTCTCTTCTAAAACCCTAAGCGTATTTGGGATTATGAAAACTGACCTAAATCAGATTTGATCCCAAAAATATTACTAAATTCATTTTAAGCTAATGGGGTAAGAAAAAGACTAAAATACCCCTCACTAATTCGAGTAACTTTCCTTCGCTGTACATGCTGACTTCAAACAGGCATATCTCCCTCACCCGAACTCGAAACTTATCAATCTTGGTGGCGTTGGAAAGAAAATTCAAATACCTTTCATTTGATATCTTATGGACCACCTAACTTTTCATGTACTGAAAGTTATGGTCGTTTGAAGTTGATCCACAACTCATAACTTAAGCATAACTTAAAAATTTTCAGATTTGGCTCTTTCCAAATTAGTTCTTTCTAAATTTAGCTCTTTCTAAGGTGGGATGTTACAATATCTCCTCCTTGGGAACATTCGTCCTCGAATGAGATCACTCTAAGAAGATTAAGGGTGGTAACATCTAACACCCAGCTCAAACACACAACATGCAATTTGACACAACATTTCAACTTCAAAAGTACCAAGAAAAGGTACCTTGCTTTGAAGTTTCTCCGAGTGCAAAGAGTTGTCGGTATCTCTTCTTCATATCCTCTTCAGCCTCCCAAGTAGCTTCCTTAACAAACTGGTTCCTCCATAAAACCTGGACTGATGCAACCTCTTTGGTTCTCAACTTGCGAACCTGACGATCAAGTATCTCAACAGGAATCTCCACATAAGATAGGTTGTCCTTAATACCAATATTTTCAGTAGGTATAGTAAGTGAAGGATCGCCCTTACACTTCTTCAACATTGAAATGTGAAACACCGCACGGACTGCTGAGAATTCTAACAGTAGCTCCAACTCATAGGCTACATTCCCAATCCTCTTGGATATCCTGTAAGGACCAATATACCGAGGACTAAGTTTCCCCTTCTTACCAAATCTCATAAAACCCTTCATGGGTGACACCTTCAACTAAACCCAATCATCCACCTCAAACTCTAAGTCTCTTCTCCTAACATCAGTATAGGACTTCTACCGACTCTGTGATATTTCAACCTTTCTTGAATAGTCTTCACTTTCTCCATAGTTTGATGAACCAAGTTTGGTCCTATCAATCCAGCGTCACCAGCCTCAAGCCAACCAATAGGAGATCTACATCTTCTCCCATAAAAGTCCCATAGGGAGCCATTTAGATGATAGAGTGATAACTTTTGTTGTAAGCAAACTCTATTAAAGGTAAGTGATCATCCCAACTACCTTTGAAATCGGTCACACACGCCCTCAACATATCCTCTAAAGTCTGAATCGTACGCTCTACTTGACCATTCAGTCAGAGGATAGAAATCAGTACTACGGTTCACCTTTGAACCCAAACCCTTCTGGAAAGACTTCCAAAATTGTGCGATGAATTGCGCACCTCTATCTAAAATAATGGACACTGAAACTCCATGAAGTCTGACTACCTCTTGAATATATAAAAGCATAATCTTCTGCTGAAAAGGTAGTCTTTACCTGTAAGAAATGGGCTGATTTAGTCATTCGAACTATAATCACCCAAATTGAATCATGTTGTTTGTGAGAGCGCGACAACCTAGTAATGAAATTCATATTGATCATCTCCCACTTCCATTCCGGAAGTTCTATGTTCTTAGCCATACCACTGGGCCTCTGGTGCTCTACCTTGACTTGTTAGCAATTCGAGCACTTAGAAATGAACTCTGCAATAAACCTCTTCATACTACTCCACCAATAGACTTCTCTCAAGTCATAATACATCTTTGTGGAACCCGGATGGATAGAATATCTGGAGCTATGAGCTTCCTCCATGATCCTCTCTTGGAGTTCATCCACCTTTGGTACACACAATCTACCTTGATATCTTAACACACCATCTCCCCCTTGTTCAAAAGCAATCACTTTCTGCTTATGAACATTTGCCTTCAATTCAAGCAAAACAGGGTCTTGGTCTTGTTTCTCTTTCACTTTAGACACTAATGATGATTCACCCCCATTCATCACCACTACTCCTCCTTCATTGGAATCTATTAACCGAACTCCTAATCATGCAAGTCTATGCACATCTCTTGCTAACTCTTTCTTGCCTTCCTCAACGTGGTAGTACCCATAGATAACCTGCTTAAAGCATCACCAACAACATTAGCCTTACCTGGGTGATAGAGAATACTCATGTCATAATCCTTGAGTAACTCTAACAACATTAGCCTTATTGAACTATTTAGTGGCATTAGTGGCTGTTGTAGGAAGGATAGTGCTGGAAATTTCTAAATCCAAGAAAACATGTGAAATGAAAACAAAAGCAAAGAAAGGTGAGATTTTGGAAAGTTTTATGGTTGGTAGAAGAAAAATGTAATGTTGCTATGGTTACAAGAACTCAAACAACACTTGAAGGACTATGTTTTTCATAGTTTGTGTCATCTGATTGAAATTTGTTCGCTAGTTTTGTTTCAACATGTAGATATATCGGTCGGTAGGTGAAAAGGTTTGGTAAATGAAGGTTAACAAAGAAGGACCTTAAATTACATGGAAAATTTTATCTTGAAAGATCCACAAATTCTTGGTATCAATGCAGATGAAAGAAAGAGATATGATGATATCTATTGGCTGAGGATAGATTTAACTTATTCTCACTTTAATTTTCTTTAGTATCATAAGTTATGAAATGAAAATGAAGAAGTGAGGATTCATTTAGTCAATCCCAACTTATTTGGGTTAGAGGTGTAAGTGTTGTGGTGGCTTATTTTGTTGTTTTTAAAGGAAAATCATTACTTGTATAATTGCATTTCTGCAAGAGTTCATACAATATATTCATGGCTAGTTTGTACATTCTTTTCCTTCATTTAGTTGTATCCAAATGTCATTTTAATAATAAATTTAGTTGAGTGATTTTATTAAACCAAAAACCTATCGATTTCATTAATACAAAGCAAAGTTCAATGACTTTGTTAGATAAATTTCCTAAAGTGAGTGGCCTTTTGAGATATTAACTCCTAAAAGCTCCAGTAATATAAAACAAAAACAAACTAGCAACTAACACCACATAATTGAGAAGTACAACAATATCACTTCTAAGACCCAAATAAAAAATTAACCTATAATTTTCATTTCAAGATAAAGAAACTAGACAAAATAGTGTGCAAACTAGAAAAAGTCTAGAACATATATGGATCTCGAAATCTAGAATATCATGAATCACCAATAATCAAAAAGTATACACATTTATACTTTGATTTCAATAGGCAACAACAAATGAATTGCCTCCAAGTTAAAATAGAATAAAAGGAAAAACTAAAAATCTATTCTCCAAATTTAAAAATAGGCAAGTAAATCTCCAGAATAATAAGTAATTTCCTTTTACACTTACAGTATCAAGTTTTATCAAAGGGCAGGTAACAGTTACTCATTTTATAAATTGGCTAGAGATCTGACTTGAAATGCTTATAAGATAAACAAATATTTTTTTATCAAAGGCATTGATAATTGAAAGACAAAAAGAGAAGTGTGTTGATATTACCTCTTTTGTTTTTAATTTTTCACTCAACAACGATTTCAGAAATATGTTCTCACAAGGGCAATCCTTCACCCTTTTGTAAACTATAAAAGAGATCCTTAGCAATATTTTGAAACTCAAGTCTGTAAAATTTCCAAAAAGCAATACTCTAATATGTAAAGTGACCGTCCATACAATTTTACATATAAATAGCGTAGCCCTAACATGTAAAAATATGTGAATTAGGGCTAGAGAAAAACTTGAAAAAGTTGGTCACCCAATTAACATGATCAAGATGGAGATGTAACGAAGATTAGGGCTCAAAGACAAATTCTTCTATGAAGGAGAAGGGAAAGGGTTTCCACGAGTAGGAGATAAAAAATAAACTTTAAAAAGTAAATAAAATTAATTATGGAATAATAATAGATCTGACCCTCTTCTAAATATTTAGTCTAGTTTTAACTGCCGATATTACTATTTTGAAGAAACCATAATTTATCCTTTAATATTTTAATTATAAATTAATTTTAACGGCTGGAAATAAATCTTGTCACTACAAATACACTTCTAACGACGGTATTTATGACCCTTCGATAAGAAGTGGTCGTTAAAAGTGAGATATATTATAGTGTACATGATGAGACTTCTGATAGCACACTAGGGGTTGTACACAGAGCAGAGGTATTGGAATTAGGAGTGGATTCCAATATGCAAGGAAGCTCGAATTTCTCCTCAGGTGTTAACTTAAGGGAGAAAGATAACAATCAAGAAGGAATCTGACTTAAAGACACCAAGGATGGATACAAGCTAAGAGAATGAGGGAAAATATTTTTAATTGATACACAAAACATTATTTTGGAATATTAGGTCTGTGAGAACTCAAAATGCTTTCCATAGAGCTCAAATGTTAAACAGTCACCATAAGTTTATTCTTATTGCATTGATGGAACCATTTTAAGACACTAGAAAACTATAAAGCTACAAAAGAAGGTTAGGAATGCAATATGTCAACTACAACATGATGTTTGCGTAATCAATGACACAACTTCCAATGCAAGTGTCTACGATCGTGCATTAGTATAATAACCCAACCAAGGGTTGGGGTCGAGTCCCAAGGGAGTGGTTTCGAGAATTAATAGAAAAATAAAATTAAGTTCTAACTAAATGTAGCTAAAGACATTAACGATTAAAAATATTGTAAATTAAAGGGGGACACAAAAGTGTCAAATATCTATTAGGGGATTTTGTCACAAGTATAGCAAAAACAGTAAAAATAACAAAGAAAACTATGAATGAGAGGGCATTCTTGGGATGTGACCGGAATACGGGTTAATCTAAATTGTTGGGTACATGCTTTCGATAGAAAATTTATAGAGTAATAGTGACTAGGCTAACTTATATGTGGGAATAAATTCTCTCTCAAGCAACTTACCCAGTTTCAAATGGGTTCCTCTCGGACACCCACTTGCCGCATGAAGACCAGCATACGCCTTACCCCACTCACTCTCTCGAGTTGAGTGTTAGGATATGAGACTAGGATTCACTCTCTCGAGCTGAACCTCATGTCGACCCACTCTTTACGCCATCAATCTAGTAATCTTGGTTTCGCGACCTCTCGCTCTCGCAAGCCGAAAACACATAAATAAACTTGTATTTGCAACTACAAATTTGTTAAATTCAATCACAACTACTAGACGAAATTACCATTAAACTACATATAATCTATCAGCAAGCAAGACCCAACAACAATCTTAACCCATATTCGCTAAATACACCCCAAGAATTAGGGTTTTTAGCCACACATCAAGAGATAGAAATTTATACCTAAATGAGTTTCCATTCAAATGGGTGTGAAGATTTAAGTCTTGTTACTGGCTAAAAATAAAGAATCCAAGAGACCCAAGTCCAAATCTTTGGAGATGAAACCCTCTTCTTCTTCAAGTTTCAAAACCCTCTCAAACTCAGATCAAAAATAAAAAGTACCAAAATTATATTAATTGTTCTATATTGAAAATTTGATGATACTAAAAGATCTGCATACTAAGCTATAACTCTCAACGAGTATTTATAGTTTTTAAAAATATGTGCTGCAACGGATCATTCGGTGACATTAGTCGAAATCGCCGATCAACTTGGCGATTCACCCTTTGGTGTAGTTCATCGCCTTCTTGCACCATCCTTCGGCATCGTCATGCTCTGGGTCATTGGGAGACATAGTAGTGCTTCACAGAACTTCTGGACGATGTGCCTACTACTCCATTTTTCCACCGACTTGATCCATTCCTTCAGGCTCAGCACACTGGAACAAAAGGCAAACTGATACCCTTCGGCGACTCGCCAAGTGGACTCGACGATCTTCAGGCCTTCATTTTCTTGTTCTTTTCAGCCTTTTTGTTCCTTTTTGCGAAGTAGTGTCCATGCTTTCCTTCAAACTTCAAATACCTGAAACTTAAGGGTTTTCATCAGATATTGAGATAAAATAAGCATTTGAGGACACAATTTTTATTAAAATATAGCCCCAAATGAGTCCAATTTATGGACTCATCAACACCCCTAACTTAAACTTTTGTTTGTCCTCAAGCAAACTCAAGTCCAATTGTTCAAAAGGGTGTCTCAAACAGTGCTACACAAGACACAATCATGAATGCACACAACAAGATTCAATTTACTTATGCAAATATCAAATGTGCACTTAAAGATTCAAGTTGTGACTCACCAAATATCAAAGAGTCTCATGCTCACAATACTTGCTTCAAATGCAAGTTCAACCTCAACTATAGTGTTCAAACGCCCTCACAGAAAGAATGATTCCATATTCACACAATGGTTCATAGTTAAAAGCTTCGGAATCAAATGCAACACTCACTCTCACAAGGAAGAACACAATGCATGCTTTCACCCATAGGTTTGCCCGTATTTTCCAGTCAACATTTGTTTCAGCTCACTAAAGATCAAAAAGGTCTTTTTAAGGCTTGTAATGGGGCTGAGTGCAAAGGTATAGCCATTTAGGCTCAGTGACTTTCATCCTCATGAACTGTGGTGCTCACAACACTTCCTTTCCTTTTTCTTCATCATTCTCTTTAGTGCTCATAAGTCATCCTATTATTCACTTTCCATGGATTGTTTGGAATCCCATTTCTTTTGTACCTTTATTACACAACTTTCTTTTTCATTCTTTTTCTTTTTCTCTCTTTTTATCTTTTTTTTTTTAATATGGAGGAGTTCCATTTTTCTTAAATCCATGGGTGAGAGAAGCCTTTCCTTTCACTTCTTGACTTCTCCTTTTCGTTTTACCACACCCCCAACTTAGGCTTTTGGCCTAAGTTGGCTATTCAACTAACCACAATTCAAGAAGATTATAGGTAGTAGATAAAGAAAAGTTATGGTTTCATCAAGTTTCTTCCAAAGAAAGGTAGGGCTCAAGGGGTGTTCAAAAGAGGTTCACACACTCACAAGGTAGGTCACAAAAGAGGTATATGTCAAATTGGCTCACACTCTTAGAAGTTGCCTAAGATCATATCAAGAGATAGCATCACTTAGTTGACTGGACCAACGGGGCAAATTCTAGGATCTATCATGCATGGTTCAAAGGAAGCTCATCACACAAGGCATCGACACTAAAGTCAAACAAGACTCCACACTTTTGCTAGTGTGCAACGGTTATCACAGGAGACTCGATTCGATAAATGGCTAATCACAATGAGATGCAAAAAGTTCACATATTGTCTATGCAACTTCATTTGGCCTCGTCGTAGCCGCACATTCATGTTCGTTTGATTGAGAGTACTATTCAAGTCATCGATATTGATCGGAACCAAGACTTAAATTTTGCAAAAGAACAGCCACATTCACACATAAGAGGTGGCAAAAATGCAAAAAATATCAGACGGATCAAAATTAAAATCATATGAAAGGAGCCATAAGCTCAAAAATCCAAAGAAATCAGTGTAAAAAAACAATTTTAAACAAAACAGCCCAAATAAATACACAACATAAGAATCACAAATAGCACACAAAAGTGAGCCTCACCCCACCACAAATAAAAGCAATTTTTCCTCAAATGCAATTAACAAAATATCCAGAATGTAAATTAAAGGAGTACAGAGAGGGAGATAAAGAAAAATCATGTCTACGTAGTCTCTCCATATGTCTGGGCATCAGTGTCCGGAGTGTTGTTAGTCTGCTTCAGGTTCTCGTTTTCTCTTCTCTCTACTTCAACTTTTGTAGCGATGTTTGCCTCAACCATGTTATCCAAATCATGCGCTCATTTTAAGGAATGTATCGCATTGACAAACCCTAGAGCCCATGAGGGGACATCAGGGTCAATGTGAATCCTCGTACTGGAACTTACTTCCTTGCTCTCACTCTTGTCAGTTCTTCTGAACTGTTGTGCTCTTATGTGTCTGGGTGGCATGTTCCTTCCTGCAACTTTTGGTCTGCCATGTCTGCAACGTCTTTGAGATATGTTAGAACAACCAAAACAAAGACTTTCTTCTGCAGAATACATTCGGCGTACTACCGAATACATTCGGCGAGCCACAGACAATATGCCAAAGGTCACGGTGCAGAAGGAGTTAGAGGTGCATACAAAGGGCGATTAAGGTGTCATTCAGCGAGCCGCCGAGTGCACTTGGCGATCCTGTGCTTCACGCTGAAAGTTACAGCAGCCACAACAAATAAAGCATGATAGCAAAGGCGAGATGGGGTACTTAGATGAACCGCGAAGTGGTTCGGCGAGCTCATCACACCTCGCCGAATCACCTATTGTGCCTACTTTTGACCCAACTTTTCGAAATTGGCCGCGCAACCCTCAAAAACACAATTTAAGCACAAATTTAACCAAGACCCATAACATACAAATACCACCCATCACACATTAACTCGACTAGATACATCGGAGAACAAGATTTCACCGCTTAAGCAAGGTTATCTAATAACAACCGACACTTAACCAATTTTATCCAATTAGGGAGGTTCAACCGATCTTAACAATGTCAAAGAGTGTGCAAATGAGTACAATGCTGACAAAATAATTATGGGTATTAAGAAACTAACCTTTTATACTGATTGAAATACTACTGAGAAACTAGGTGGCAATGTATTCCAAATCTGCGCACAAACCAATGAACCAAAATACTCCAGAAGTGCAAGAAATATAAAACTAGAGTGCAGGTATGGGTTTTGAACAGATGAAAAAGTGAGGGAAAGTGAATGAAGTTGGAACTTTTAAACCTTTGGCTGGCAAAAATTGTTGCAGTTTTTGCCCACTCGGCGACGTTAGTCAAACTCACCAACTCACTCAGTGGAACGCCGACTGTTTGGATTCTCCACCGAAATTTATAGAACCTCTAGTTTACGAGGGGTCCAAACGTCGGTTTCCATCGTGATCGCCGACATCATCGGCAATTCGCCAATGATTTTCAACGCTCGCCAAGTTTTACAGACTCTAATGTTGATGATGTCTTCAGTCAAATAGCGGCTAAAATTGGATTTGTCAACCCTCTCGGTGACTCACCAACTGGATCTATTGCTCGCCAGTCTACATTTTTCGTTCACTCCCCACACTTCCATCTGCACAATCAACACACAATTATTTTATCAAAGCAAAAGAAAGCAACAAATGGTTTTGGGTTGCCTCCCAAACAATGCCTTAATTAATGTCGTCACACGACACAAGTTTTCTTTTAAACCTCATTCTTGGGGTTAGCCATGGTATCACTCGGCAAACCCCCTAGCTGTCTCGAATTTAGGTGTGACGAGATATGACCCATCTTTGTCTCTAACTGCTTGATTGAAATTGAATGAGATGTGACGGTCTGGCTAAGGATAGACATATCTTCTTTCATACCTTTTAACATTTTATCTGACCCTTCAACTTTGTTGAGGATGCGCGAGAGCATATCCTCAGACCTACCACCGTCTGAATCCTTTGGTTTCTGGCGCTCATGGGGAGGCACATATCTATCCTTCTCCCCATCCTTCCAATTTGGATTACGGTCCCTCCATTCACGATCCCGGTCTTTCTAACCTTCGTCTCTAGCCCAACCTTGGTTACCACCCTGCCTTAGGTAATTTGAGCGGTAGCCACCGCCTTGGTTGGCTAGAAAATTTACCTTCTCGTTATACAAGGCTTCAAACTTCATCTCCTCAGGATTAGTTCCCCCGAATCCCACATAGTTGACACCACGGGCACCGGCCCTCATGACATTTTTTGATTTTATATCAAGTTGTATCATGATTTTGGCCATGTTCTGGTCTCTCTCATTGTCTTTTTCAATCTGCTCTTTGGATAGCTTCAAAGTGAGAGGGCAAACTTGGTCCTCACGAATGTACCATGCTCTGTTGATGGTTTTCATACCATCTAATAGTTGGGCTGCTACTGCATACGACTGCTGCATGAAGCCTCTAGGCGAGAGTTGGTCAGCAACACCTTTGTTTACCAAAACCAAACTTCGGTAAAAGTATTGAAGTAGCACGTTGTCTGGCAAATCGTGGGTTGGGAATTGTAGCACCAACTTTTTGAACCTTCGCCAAGTTTCGTGTAGAGGCTCACCTTCTAGAGGTTTAAAGCTCTGGATGCTATCCCACAGCGACATCATCTTCGAGGGAGGGAAAAATTGCACTTGAAATGCGGTCACCAACTCCTCCCAAGAAGTGATAGATTCACGTGGTAGCCCAGCTAGCGACTTGCAAGACTCTCCCATCAACGAGAAAGGGAATAGCCTTAACCGAACAGACTCCTGAGAGATGTTTTTGAACGAGAATGGTCCAGACACATCTACGAAGTTTTGAAGATGCTCGTGAGGATCCTCATGAGCCAGTCCACTAAAAAGTCCCTTTAGTTGCAAGAGTTGCAACATGGTGCTCATTATGTGGAACACTGCATTGGCCTCGGCTGGGGGTAAACGGATGGCTCCAACACCACCCATGAGATGGGGGCCATTGATGTTGGGCTCTTGGACATCGTTGAGATTTTCGATGTCGTCTTGGTGGCCTACCTGGATACCGTTGCTACCATTAACACTCATGCTTTCTAAAATATTCACATAACAAACAAACAAAACTAAAATTAGGTAAGTAGACTACAACTAATAGGAATAAAAATTCTACTGATCTAAGAATTCTCAAATAACACCGATCCCCGACAGCGGTGCCATTTTGATGTTTGCATAATCAATTACACAACTTCCAATGGAAGTGTCTACGATCATGCAATAGTATAATAACCCGACCAAGGGTTAGGGTCGAGTTCCAAGGGAGTGGTTTCGAGAATTAATAGAAAAATAAAATTTAGTTCTAACTAGTCGTAGCTAAAGACATTAAAGATTAAAAACATTGTAAATTAAATGGGGACACAAAAGTGTCAAATATTTATTTGGGGGTTTTGTCACAAGTATAGCGAAAACAGTAAAAATAACAAAGAAATCTATGAATGAGAGGGGATTCTTGGGATGTGACCGGAATATGGGTTAATCTAAATTGTTGGGTACATGATTTCGATAGAAAATTTATAAAGTAATAGTGACTAGGCTAAGCTAAATGTGGGAATAAATTCTCTCTTGAGCAACTTATCCCGTTTCAAATGGGTTCCTCTCGAACACCCACTTGCCACATGAATACCAGTCTACGTCTTAACCCATTCACTCTCTCGAGCTGAGTGTTCGGATATGGGACTAGGGTTCACTCTCTTGAGTTGAACCTCATGTCGACTCACTCCTTAATCCATCAATCTAGTAGTCTTGGTTTTGCGACCTGTTTCTCGAGCAACCCGAAAACACATAAATAAACTTGTATTTGCAAATATAAATTTGTTAAATTCAACCACAACTACTAGAAGAAATCACCATTAAACTACATCTAATATATTAGCAAGCAAGACCCAACAACAATCTTAACCCATATTCGCTAAATCATACCTCAAGAATTTGGGGTTTTAGCCACACATAAAGAGATAAAAATTTATTCCTAAATGAGCTTGCATTTAAATGGGTATGAAGATTTAAGTCTTGTTACAGGCCAAGAATGAAGAATCCAAGAGACCCAAGTCGATGAAACCCTCTTCTTCTTCAAGTTTCAAAACCCTCCCAAATTCAGAGAAATAATAAAAAGTACTAAAATTATATTAATTGTTCTATAATGAAAATTTGATGATACTAAAAGATCTGATACTAAGCTATAACTCTCAACGAGTATTTATAGTTTTCAAAAATATATGTTGCAACGGGTCATTCGGCAACAGTATTCGAAATCGCTGATCAACTCGGTGATTCACCCTTTGGTGTAGTTCATCACCTTCTTGCACCATCCTTCGGCATCATCGTGCTCTAGGTTATTGGGCAACATAGTACTGCTTCGCAAAACTTCTCGGTGATGCGCCGACTGCTCCATTTTTTGGTCGACTTGATCCTTTCCTTCAGGCTCAGCACACTGGAACAAAAGGCGAAGTGATACCCTTCTGTGACTCACCAAGTGGACTCGGAGATCCTCAGGCCTTCATTTTCTCTTTCTTTCAGCCTTTTCATTCCTTTTTGTAAAGTAGTGTCCATGCATTCCTTCAAACTTCAAATACCTGAAACTTAAGGGTTTTCATCAGACATTGAGATAAAATAAGCATTTGAGGACACAATTTCTATTAAATTATAGCCTTAAATGAGTCCAATTTGTGGACTCATCACAACACTAATAGAAAAATTTGTGTATTTATTGAAGAAGGCATTAATATAGGTGTTATCTCATACACAGAGCAAAATTTGACATTGCAGTTAACTCTAGATAATGGGTATCAGTTCTTGGTCACCATGGTATATGCTAAATGAAGAGCTTTGGAAAGATTATACTTATGGGAGGATTTGTACTCTATTGGGCTCAACTTTTCATTGCCTTGGATGGTTGGAGGAGACTTCAATGTTATTATGGAGCAAGATGAGAAAATTTGTAGACTTCCTATGTATCCATAAGACTATGAAGATTTTCCATTGTGTATTAATTCCTGTGAATTATTTGATCTTCATTTCACAAGTACTCTTTTTACTTAGTGGAATGGTAGAGCATATGGGCAATGTACATTCTAAAGGCTGGATAGGGTGGTAATTAACTAGGACTTAAAAGATTTGTTTGGTCATCTGGAGATTTAACATCTAGCTCGAACATGATCAAACCATGCCCCTCTTTTACTGCCATGTAGAAGATCTACTCATCACTACATCAAACCTTTTAGGTTCCTGAAGTTTTTGGCAAAGAGTGATGACTTTCTAGAGGTGGTGAAACAAAATTGGGAATCTAACTGTTCAGATGACATACTTGTGCAGTGGAAATTGAGATTAAAGAAGACCAAATTGGCTTTAACTAGGTGGACTTAGCTTAAGCAATTATTGATCAAATAAGAAACTGTTAAAGTGAAAGAACAATTATTTGAAGAACATCCTACATCTCTGAATTATAAGATGGTTCTCCAACAGGCTCAGGCAGAATACAAACTATATTTGCACTATGAAGGAAAGTTTTGGAGGCAAAAGGCAAGTATACCATTAAATACTTGGAGAGTTGGAATAAATGGTATTCTATTCGCGTCAATGGGAAAGCTAGAAGTTTCTTCCATTCTACAACAGGAGTAAAACAAGGAGATCCTCTATCTCCTGCTTTATTTATTTTAACTACAAAGGTTTTATCTAAAGCTTTAAATCATCTATTTGATCACAATGATTTTAAATGCTTTGGAATGCCTAAGTGGAGTGACAGGTTAAATCATCTGGCATATGCAGATGATACTATTATATTTGCAGTAGCAGAAAAGAAATCTTTAGCCTTGATAATGAATGTATTGCATGAATATGTAAAGCAATCTAGTCAGAAAATCAACAAGGAAAAGAGCCTATTTTACATGTTCAGTAAAAAGTTGCAAATGAGTCTGTGAAGATATTGGAGGATACTACTGGTTTTGAAAGAGGCAAATTTCTTTTGATGTATCTTGGATGTCTAATTGGACATGCCAAGAAAAGAAAATCCGACTTGAGAGATCTGATCAAGAAGATGCAAAGTAAGCTTCATATTTGGAAAGGAAAGTTAATGTCCTTTGGATAAGGTTGTTCTCATTAACCATCTGTTGTAGAGCATGCCCATATACCTCCTATCAATTATTGTCCCTCCTAAAAGTATCATAAATAATATTCATAGAAAATTTTCTAAATTTATATGGAATTTTAAAGAGGATGGGAGGGCAAAACACAGGCTTTCTTGGAATGACATGTGTTTTCCTAAGGAGGAAGAAGGTCTTGGTTTTAGGTCTTTGATAGATTTCTCAAAAGCTTTATTTGCTAAACTTTGGTGGAATTTCAGGAAAAAAAATACTTTCTAGTCAAGTTACATGTGGAATAAATATTGTAAGAGGCATGGTCCACATACAGTAGAATGGAAAGGAGGATCTGAAATTTGGAAGTTGATGCTTCAGGCTAGAGATTATATAGATCGAGAAATATGGTGGGAAGCTAGAGGTGGTCAGGCTAGTCTTTGGCATGACAATTGAACTCAATCAGGGGCTCTACACTTCCTGATGCCTATTTCACATACCAGAAATCATGAATTTGCTAATGTAAGTTGTGTAATGGATACAAATGGGTTGAATAAAAATTTGTTAAAAGAGTTGTTCTGTAACACCTCTTATTCGAGAAGATGAAAAAATGCAACTTTCCAGGATCTAGTGTCAGAACTAACGAAAGACATCGAAGCACCGTGTTTCAAACCATGGACCGTAGGTGGGGCTCCGTGGTTCAGTCCCAGACTTAGGAAAAATTCAGGATCAAAAGGTGACACTTACGGCCATAAACCACTGTGCGTTGATTGACCCACAGACCGTAGGTTGGTTTTGCCATTGAGGTCCCAAGTTTTATGATCTCTGATCCCACCCACGGTCGACCATTACGGTCCATGGTTGGACCTACAGACCATAGATGAGGTTCAACAACTATTTAGAGGAAAATTGTTGTTGTGTCAGCTTCAAAGAGTCATATATTTTAGCAAAAAATTAATTAGGTGGCTCATGACCTATCAAATTAAAGATAATTGAATGCTCTTTCCAACGACACAAAATTTGCTAAAGTCTAAGCTCGGAGTAAAAATTTATGCTCGACTTAGTGAAGCTCTATTGGGTAGAGCATGAACAACGACCCTAGACGACGGCCGTTAGTCCAAACGATGGTCTGTCAGTCCCATCATGGATGGCCTTCATCAACTTTTAAGTCAGGGTCGTTTTGGTCTTTTCCCTATGTGTTAGGGCACTTAAACTACGTCGTTTGATGCCTAAACTACGTCGTTTTACTCAGTCTACTCCTAATAACTTAGTTAGACATACCCAAAATACTCATTCTCTAAAAATCATCCAAATTAGAACGAAAATAAATGAAAGAGGCGCTAGTTTCTTTCAAGAACAAGTAGTAGTGTTCTTCAAGTTTCACCTCCGAAATCCTAAGGATTTCTCCATAGATTTTGTCATCAATTATGTGGGATTTCACTAGTGGATTCCTTTCATCCACTAGGTCCCTAGAATTCAGTCAGTTCTTTGATTCTATATAGCTTGTTTAGACCTAGGTTTTGTAAAATCTTGGGAATTTGTTGTGATTTCAATTGCTATAGAATCCATAGTCTAAATATCATGTTTCTTGGAAAAGTTGCATAATTCCTCGTATAAAACTCAGAACCCTAGTTTGTGTAAATTCTCTTAATTCATGAATTATACTTGCTAGGTCAGTTAAACAGAAAATCATGCTCCGAATTTCGAATGTCACATTCCAAGTATATAAATGTTGCATTCTCAGTTAGCATGTCAATATTTTGAGCTATTCAGTATTTAGTACATTTTAACTTCATATGTATTTAGTTGGGAGTAGACTTAGGACCGAGTTGGATTGGGTTCAGCGTACCCCCATAGTCGCAGAACTACGTGCCCGCGTAGGATTATACATTCCCTCTGTTGGGCATAAGTTTTAGTGATCACCCCACAATCATGCCTTTATACCCATGGAAAGGTATATTTGTTCCTCTCGATGGGGTGTATACATCGAACTTCGAGTTTAGCTCACGTGGTTTATGTCGGTTAATAGTAGCTCCCACAATCAGACTCTTAGTGCATTGACTAGGTTTTAAGCAGTTACTTCAGTATACAGTTCTTCATGTTATCTTCAAGATTAGTACTTGGTCATTGCAATCAGATTATCTTTCAGTTATACTTCAGTACATATTTATATCCTTGTTCAGATTGTATCATTACTCAGTTATGTATTGTTCAACCTATGTAATATTTTCAACTTAGTATCTATATCATGTATGCTCAGTACATTCCAAGTGCAGACGAATACTCCGCGCTACATCATTTCATGATGTAGGTCTAGGTACTCATCATCTAGATCACGCTTACATCGATTCTCGGTCAGCATTCAACAGCTTCAGTGGTGAGTTCTCATACATCGAGGACAATAGACATGCTTTTTTATTTGTCTTTATATTCAGTTTTTAGTTTTTGTTAGAGTTAGCTGGGGGCCTGTCCCAACAACTCAACTAAGTTAGAGGCTTTTCATACATAGTAGTAGATTCAGATTGAGTTGTTAAGTGGTTGTTTCAGTTATCACTAAACTCTTAGTTTATTTCACTTATATTCAGACTATTTGGATTTTCCCCATTTTCAGATATCCACTGCTTTAGCTTCCGCATAGTACATGTTTTACTTAGCTATTTTCAATATGTTCATGATATGCCAGATTCAGGGTTAGCTTGGGGTCACTCATGATCCTAGGTCCCGTGTTACGTTAAGGGGTAGCCTCGAGGAATGACAAACTTGGTATGAGAGCATTAGGTTCAAAAGTCCTAGGATGTCTAAAATCCGTAATAAGTAGAGTCCCTTTAATGAGTGTGAAGCATGCCACACCTATTAGGGGGAGGCTACGAAGTGTTTTAAGAAAACATTCACTTTCTTTGCTATTCTTATCGTATGTGAGGTATGATTCAACTTCTCCTTTCTAATCCGTCGTTATGTGTTTCAGATCATGCCTCCTCGTAGAGCTAACGCACGAAATGCTAATGTATGCAATGCTAATGTAGCTCCTCCAATATCGAACCATAAGGTTACGAATGTAGAATTTTGGCATGCGATCCAGCTCTTAGCTCAGAGTGTTGCCAATTAGAACAATCAGCAGGCCACAGCTCCTGTAAAGAATAATGGTGGATAACTAAAGTTCGAGACTTTGTTTGTATGAATCTGCCAGAATTTCGAGGGTTGAAGGTTGGTGAGGAGCCAGAGAACTTCATTGATGAGGTTAAGAAGATTCTTGAGATAATGCAAGTGATTGGTACTGAGAGTGTTAAGTTAGCATCCTATTAAGATGTGGCTCATATTTAGTTCACACAGTGGAAGGAAAATAGGGGTGAGAATGCAACTCCTGTGACATGGGACTATTTTACTGGGGTTTTTCTGGACAGGTTCTTCCTGAGGGAGTTGAGAGAAGCTAAGGCACAAGAGTGTATGAACTTGAAGTAGGGTTCAATGTCGGTCCAAGAGTACGGGCTAAAGTTCACCCAGCTCTCCAGGTATGCTTCACACATGGTTACTGATCCAAGGGCACAAATGAGTAAGTTCTTGTTTGGGTATCCAATCTCGTGAAGACTGAGTGCAGGAATGCTATGCTTCTAGGGGATATGGATATCCCCAGACTTATGACTCATGCTCAGCAGGTTGAGGGAGATAAGCTTAGATAAATGGCTAAAGATAACAAGAAGGCTAGAATAGGAAATTATGAATTCTCACAGCAGAAGTCTAACGGTGGGAATCGCTCGCAGTTTCAGCAAAGGTCTACAGCCCCAACACCTTCATCAGCTAGTTCTCCATCCCCCAGGTTTCGACAGGATCAGAAATGTAGGGCATCAAGATCTAAGTCTCAGGGGAGTACTTTGGGTAACAGGACTTTCCCAACTTGTCCAAAGTGTGGTAAGAACCATCGGGGCGAGTGTCTTACAGGCAGGGAAAGGTGCTTTGGGTGTGGTCAATCTGGCCATAGGTTGAAGGATTTCCCTTCTGCCAGGCAGGGGCAAGGAGGTAACAACAATACGGCTCAGTCTACACCTCCAGCAACACCAGTAGGTCACCCAACTCAGTAGGGTGCTTCGTCTGGCACATGTGGCGGTCAGCACCAGAATATGTTGTATGCTCTCCAGGCTCATTAGGACCAGAAAGATTCTCCTGATATGGTCAGTGGTATGTTACGAGTCTTTCATTTAGATGTATATGAATTATTAGATCCAGGGGATTCACTGTCTTTTGTAACTCCTTATATAGTAGTAAACTTTGGTGTCAGTCCAGAAAATCTCTCAGAACCCTTCTCAGTTTCTACTCTAGTCGGTGACCCAGTTATAGCTAGACGGGTATACAAAAACTTTCCTATCACAATTTCTCAGAAAGTCACATCAGCAGACCTTGTAGAGTTAGAAATGATAGATTTAGATATCATTCTAGGCATAAAGTGGTTACATTCATGATGAGCCTCAGTCGATCGAAGAACTAGGATCATTCGATTTCAGTTTCCAAACGAGTCAGTCTTAGAATGGAAGGGTAGTACTTGAGTGCCTATAGGTCAATTTATCTTTTACCTTAATGCCAGAAAGATGATCTCTAAAGGGTATATGTATCATCTTGTTTGGGTTAAGGATTCAAACTCCGAAACCCCAACTCTTGAGTCAGTCCCAGTAGTAAATGAGTTTCCAGAAGTATTCCCAAAAGATCTTCTCGAAGTTCCTCCCAAAAGGGAAATCGACTTCGAAATAGATCTCCTCCCAAATACCCAGCCCATTTTGATTCTTCCTAACAGAATAGCTCCAGCCGAGCTTAAGGAATTGAAAGAGCAATTGAAAGACCTTCTAGATAAGGACTTCAGCTGACATAGTATCTCTCTATGGGGTGCTCCAGTGTTGTTTGTGAAAAATAAAGACGGTTCTCTCAGAATGTACATTGAACAAAGTCAATATCAAGAACAAATATCCTATCTCTAGGATTGATGAATTGTTGGACCAACTACAGGGTGCTAGTTATTTTTCTAAGTTAGACCTCAGATCCAGTTATCATCAACTAAGAGTCAGAGATAGTGACATCCCGAAAATAGCCTTCAGAACTCGGTATGGTCATTATGAATTTGTAGTTATGTCTTTTGGACTAACAAATGCTCCTGCAGCTTTCATGGACTTAATAAACAGGGTGTTCAAATAGTATTTGGACTTGTTTGTCATCGTTTTTATTGATGATATCCTTATTTATTCTCAAAATGAGGAGGAGCATGTGACTTGGTCGCTTTACTTGGTCATGTGGTATACAACGAAGGGATCCAAGTGGATTCTCAGAAAATTGAGGCAGTACAACACTAGCCCAGACCCACCTCTCCGACTGATATCAAAAGTTTCTTGGGTCTGGCCGGTTATTACAGGAGGTTTGTTGAAGGATTTTCATCCATAACTTCCCCATTGACCAAGTTGACTCAGAAGAAGGTCAAATTTCAGTGGTCAGATGAGTGTGAGAAAAGTTTCTCAGAACTGAAGACTAGGTTGACTACAGCTCCTTGTCCTGACTCTACCAGATGGTTCATATGGCTATGTGATTTATTGTGATGCATCCAGGGTCGTCCTAGGTTGTGTGTTGATGCAGCGAGGTAAGGTCATAGCTTATGCTTCTAGACAACTTAAGGTCCATGAGAAGAACTACTCGACTCATGACCTCGAACTTGTAGCCGTAGTATTTTCCCTAAAGATTTGGAGACATTACTTGTATGGTGTTCATGTTGATGTGTTCACAGATCATAAGATCCTCCAATATGTGTTCATCCAGAAAGAGTTGAATCTTCATCAGAGGAGATGACTTGAATTCCTTAAAGACAATGATATGAATGTGCTTTACCATCCGGGTAAGGCCAATGTAGTAGCTGATTCTCTCAGCAGACTGTCTATGGGTAGTGTAGCACATATGTAGGAAGAAAATAAAGAGTTAGCCAAAGATGTTCACCGGCTTGCTCGCTTAGGAGTTTTCCTTACAAACACATTGGATGGGGGTGTGATAGTTCAAAATGGATCAGAATCTTCATTGGTAGCGGAGTTTGAGGAAAAGCAGGACAGTGATCCTATATTACTTCAGTTGAAAGGTGCAGTTCATCAACAGAAAGTTTAGGTTTTCTCCCAAGGGGGAGATGGTGTGCTTCATTACCAGGGTCGCTTATATGTTCTTAATGTGGGTGAGTTAAGGCAGCAGATCCTTACAGAAGCCCATAATTCCAGATATTCTATTCATCCAGGTGCCACTAATATGTACCATGATATATAAGAAGTCTTTTGTGGAATGTCATGAAGAAGGACATAGCAGACTTTGTCGCTAAGTGTCCTAACTGTCAACAGGTTAAGTTAGAACATCAGAAACCAGGAGGTATGACTCAAGAGATTAATATTCCTACATGGAAGTAGGAGGTGATAAACATGGATTTCATTACAGGTTTACCTCATACTCGCAGACAATATGACTCCATTTGGGTGATAGTGGACAAAGTCACTAAGTCCGCTCACATTTTGGCTGTCAAGACTACAGATTCAGTGGAGGACTGCGACAAACTCTACATCAATGAGATAGTCAGGTTGCATGGGATCCCCTTGTCTATCATCTCAGATAGAGGTCCTCAATTTCTCATTTCTGAAAATCTTTTCTAAAAGGTCTTGGTAGTCAGGTAAATCTCAGTACAATATTTCATCCACAGACGGATGGTCAGGCAGAGCGTACCATTCATACCTTAAAAGGAATGTTGAGAGCTTGCATGATCAATTTTAAGAGTAGTTGGGATGATCACCTACCTCTCATAGAGTTCTTCTATAATAATAGCTTTCATTCTAGTATTCATATGGCCCCGTATAAGGTACTATGTGGGCGTAAATGCAGGTCCCTAATTGGTTGGTTTGAAGTAGGTGAAGCAGCCTTGGTTGGGCCAGATTCGATTCATGAGGCTATGGAGAAAGTTCAGCTCATCATAAATAGACTAAAGACAGCCCAGAGTCATCAGAAGTCCTATGCAGATATAAGGAAAAGGGATTCAGAGTTTGAAATTGATTATTGGGTTTTCCTGAAAGTGTCACCCATGAAGGGGGTGATAAGATTTGGGAAGAAAGAGAAGCTCAGTCCCAGATATGTAGGTCCTTACAAAATCCTAAAAAAGGTTGGTAATGTGGCTTATGAGTTAGAGTTGCAAGGAGAACTAGCAGCGGTTCATACAGTCTTTCACATTTCCTTGTTGAAGAAGTGTGCGGGTGATCCGGCATCAATAGCACCATTAAAGAGTATGGCTGTGAAAGATAGTCTCACTTATGAAGAAGCGCCAATTGAAATCCTTGACCATTAGGTTCGTAGGTTGAGAAATAAGGAAGTCACTTCAGTAAAGATTTTGTTGAGGAGACGGTCCGTAGAGGAAGCTACTTAGGAAACAGAAGCAGCCATGATGACCAAGTATCCTCACCTCTTTCCTTTCAATTTTGTTTCAGCTTGAGGTAATAGTTCCTCTCCAATCTCTAAATTTATTCTTGTGTAATTCAATCTCATTATCTTATTCCCTCAGTTATTATTGTATTTCAGCATATTTGCCTGTTCTTGGGAACTCAGTTCAATTATCTATTAGTTTCTAGTACTTAGTGGTAAGGATTGCAGCTCCTTCCCTCCATACTCAGCTTATTTATACTTCATTCGAGGACGAATGTTTCCAAAGGGAAGATATTGTAACACCTTTGATTTGAGAAGATGGAAAAATGTAGCTTTCCAGGATCTCCTGTTAGAACCAACGGAATCCACTGACGGATTGTGTGTCATTCCACGGACCGTAGGTGGGATCAGTGATTTTGTCCCAAACTTAGGGAAAATTCAAGATCAAAAGGTGACACCTACGGTCGTGAACCACGGTCTATTGATTGACCCACAGGCCATAGGTTGGTTCTGTCATTGGGATCCTAAGTTTGATGGTCTTTGATCCTACCCACGGTTGACCATTATGGTCCGTGGTTGGACCTACGGACCGTAGGTGAGGGTCAACAGTTATTTAGAGGAAAATGGTTGTTGGGTCAACTTCAAACAGTCATATCTTTTAGCGAAAAATTAATTAGGTGGCTCATGACCTATCAAATTAAAGATAATTGAATCATCTTTCCAACATCACCAAGTTTGCTAAAATCCAAACTTAGAGTAAAAAGTTATGCTCGTTTAGTGAAGCCCTGTTGGGCAGAGCATCAATGACGACCTCAGTAGTCCAAACGATAGTCCATCAGTCCCACCGTGGATGGTCTTCGTCAGCTTTTAAGTCAGGGTCGTTTTGGTCTTTTTCCTATATGTTGGGGCACTTAAACTACGTTGTTTAATTCCTAAACTATGTTTTTTACTTAGTCTAAGCCTAATAATTTTGTCAAACATACCCAGAACCTTCATTCTCCAAAAATCATCCAAATTAGAACGAAAACAAGAGAAAGAGCAGTTTCTTTCAAGAACAAGAAACAGTGTTCTTCAAGTTTCAGCCCCGAAATCCAAAAGATTTCTCCGTAGATTTCGTCCCAGGTATGTAAGATTTCACTAGTGGATTCCTTTCATCCACTAGGTCCCTATAATTCAGTCAGTTCCTTGATTCTACATTGCTTGTTTACACTAAGGGTTTGTAAAATCTTGGTAATTTATTGTGATTTCAGTTGCTATAGAATTCATAGTCTAAATAGAATGTTTTCTTGGAAACGTTGCATAATTCCTAGTATAAAACTCAGAACCCTAGTTTGTGTAAATTCTCTTAGTTCATGAATTATACTTGTTAGGTCAGTTAAACAGAAAATTATGCTCTAGATTTCGAATGTCACATTCTCAGTATATAAATGTTGCCTTCTGAGTTAGCATGTCAGTATTTTGGGCTATTCAGTATTTAGTGCATTTTAGCTTCATATGTATTCAGTTGGGAGTAGACTTAGCACCAAGTTGGACTAGGGTTCAACGTACCCTCATAGTCCCAAAACTACATGCCCGCGTAGGATTATAAGTTCCCTCTGTTGGGCATCAGTATTAGTGATCACGCCACAGTCATGCCTTTATACCATTAGCAAGGTATATTGGGTCCTCTCAATGGAGCGTATACATCGAACTCCATGTTTAGCTCACGTGATTTATGTCGGTTAATAGTAGCTCCCACAGTCAGACTCTTAGTGCATTGACCAGGTTTTCAGCAGTTACTTCAGTATACAGTTCAGCATGTTATCTTCATGATTAGTACATGGTCATTGCATTCAGTTTATCTTTCAGTTATACTAAAGTACATATTTATATCCTTGTTCAGATTGTATCATTGCTCAGTTATGTATTCAATCTATGTAAATTATTCAGCCTAGTATCTATATCATGCATGCTCAGTACATTCCAAGTATTGATGCATACTCCACGCTACATCCTTTCATGATGTAGGTTCATGTACTTAGCATCCAAATCACGCTTAGATCGATTCTCAGTCAGCATTCAGCATCTTTAGTGGTGAGTCCTCATACTTCGAGGATAATAGACATGCTTCCATTTTAGTCTTTATATTATGTTTTCAGTTTTCATTAGAGTTAGCTGGGAGCATGTCCAAACAACTCAACTCAGTTATAGGCTTTTCAGACATAGTAATAGATTCATCTTGAGTTGTTAAGTGGTTGTTTCAATTATCACTAAACTCTTAGTTTATTTCACTTATATTAAGACTATTTGGGTTTTTCCCCATTTTCAGATATCCACTGCTTTAGCTTCCACATAGTACATGTTTTACTTAGCTATTTTCAATATGTTCATGATATGTCAGATTTAGGATTAGCTTGGGGTCACTCGTGATCCTAGGTCCCGTGTTACGTCAAAGGGATATCATCGAGGTGTGAAATGTTCAATGAAGAGATATGTGAGCATGTGAAGAAGGTATTGGGTAAGGGTCAAATCAGTGATGAAAGAGCTCAACATTGGTGGATGTCAAATAGCAAAGGAAAGTTAACATTGAAAAGTGCTTGGGATCTAATGAGGCAGAGGAAGGAAATTCAGCAAGACATCATGTTTATTTGGGAAAAGGGAATTCCTTTCATAATCTCTTTCTTACTTTGGAGAATGTGGTTTCAGAGAATCCCCATTGGTGAGATTTTTAGTTTTAACATAACAAACACATTTAATTGTTTATGTTGTAATAACTCTACACCGGAAAAATTTGATCACCTATTTGTGACCTGTCCAGATGCAAAGTATTTATGGGAAACATTTTCAAGAGCTGCTGGAATTCAAGGACCTTTCATTCAAATGAAACAGACTATCTATCAATGGTGGGGAGAAAAATGCAGCCCCAAGCTAAAACAATTATTTTGATTAGTTCCTATATTCATCATATGACATATTTGGAAAATAAGGAATAGAGTCAAGCATGGAGGAATTATGTCTAGATAGGCTATGGTAAGAGAGGTCAATAGGAATATCTACCTAATGGCCACAACTAGATATCCTTGGCTATCCAACATGCCTTTGGATTTTAGGTGCGACCTTAGGGAGCTTGTTTTGGCAGCTACTCTCTTATAGTTATGTGTCCTGGTTTTCGAGTTCTAGTTCAAGGCAGGGCAGGACGGGACTCACGGGGGTCGGGGCATACAGGAAAAAAAAACAAGAAATAGGAACGAAGTAACTCGACCAAGAGGAGAGGAACAAAGAACAAAACTTTATGACAGCTTTTTCGTAGACGTTCGACTTGCATGTAGTGGCCCCTAATTGTCAAATTCATGGAAGATTACATTCCTACCCTATCTTGTAAAGTAGTGAAATGGATTCATCCTCATGAAGGTCATTTTAAATACAACACTGATGGATCTTGCAGAGATCAACTACACATCTATTCAAAGGCATTTAGTGTGAGAAATAGCAATGGAGACTTGGTCTATGCACAGACAGAAAGTGTGGAGTTATGCAATATTTTAGAAGCAGAGGTAGGAGCCTTTAAAAAATGGTTGCAATATTGTGTTAATAACAACCTCATGCCTCTAATCATGGAGACTGGCTCTCTTATTCTGAAGAATATCATTGATGAAATATGGTAAATACCATGGAGCTTATCAGTGGATATAAGGTGCATCAAGAAGATGTTGAAGGATAAGGATGTGATGGTGATTCATATCTTTAAAGAGGGGAACTATGTAGCAGATTGTTTAACTAACCGTGTTTTTAGTTTTGCAGGTACAACAAGGATCCAGTTCTTATCTAACAGTGAACTACCTGCAGCACAAGCAGGAATATTGTTACAGATAGATAAGCAGAGTATTCCTAATATCAGACTTAGAAAATGCCAAAATGGAAACTTCAACAATCAGTGAAGCATCGGAGATTGTATGAGAACAAATGACTAGTTCATACAAAAACATGCTTGAATATAATAGCTGCAAGTCATAGCTACTGGAAAATGTAAGCCGAATATTCGTTTTAAATATCAAAACGGAGAGGTTACCTGGTAACACGAGATCTGAGGCGGTGGTATCAGCTCTTCAGAGCTCAACCTGCACAAATTGGGGGTTTATCAGTTACATCTCTCAAAATTGATCGAGCCAAGGTTGTGCTTCAGTCTTGGGGATTACCTTGATTGGATATGTCGGAAGAAGGATATGAGCTGATGAAATCTTCATAGGGTTGGATCCATGGAATTCGTGAGAATTTTTGAATGCCCAAGTGGATACCTCCCAAGCTCATGACTTTTTTTATTGCCTTTTCATCAAAGAAAAACCGTCGGAGAAGCTCGATGCCGGTCGGAGAGGAAGCGGATCAGCTGGGACTAACACTGAAGGAGAAGACTTCCCACTTCCAATTTACTTCGTCAATACAAGATGTGATATTATGTATTTGGTTGGACCCAAGCCATCAGATTTTTTGTTCTTTTTTGAATAATTAAATGGGCTTGTCCCACACTTTAAATTTGATGAAAAAGAGAAAAATGTTGAAAAGTATAATATTATTATTATGAATCTAAGCATTTGGTGAATATTCATCCAAGGAGTGTTATCTTATACATGTACGTAATTAATATTAGACTTATATTAATAGGCACAAATTTATGGAAAGAAGGTATTTAGCAGGAAGGTGAAATGGTAGTACGTATGGAAATTAATTAAGAAGATGCATGAGAGACGTACGGTTAGGTAGTTGGTTGGAAGAAAAGAGGGCCAATGATTTGTTTATTATAATATGATAATGTGTGTATGGTTCGAAAATAAAAAAAATAGAGAAACTTTATAGCTTGTCCATTCACTTATTTATAAGGATCCCCGTTTGTTTCGTGCAAGTTGTTAGGTAATTTAAGAGAAAACTCCTCCATATTTTCTTATTGTCCCTGTCATTTCTTTTTGTCACTGGTAATCATGAATACCCTTCACCCCACGTAAATTTTCTTTTCTTTTTATTTATCATTATATATATATATATATATATGTACTCACCTCAACATATAAATTGTAACTTCCTTGTTGTTGCTGCTATCAACTTTGAACATATATGTTTTTTATTTAATTTGGACATTGGGTTTTTCTTATATTTCATAATGTAAAGTTTAATGACAATTGTGCTGTTTGTTTCCCTATAATTTTCTTTCACTACAAATTAAACCTGATTTGCCTTTTTGTTTTGTATTACTAAATGTATTTCAATTGATATTGTGTAATAAACATTGGTTTCTGCGCGCTAATGTTTTGAAATTTATTCATCAGTTTGATTTAATAGGGGTACGCATTCAGCAAGAGAGTAAATTCTATAAATTGACACAATTATTTTTTGTCCTGCAATCATGAGTGGCAAAATGTCAACAGGACCTCTTGAACGACCACTCAGGCCAAGTAAGCTACCCTTAATCTTGAACTGGAGGTTGAAATCGATGAAATTATCTTGGATTTAGAATCTTGTTAGGCGATGTGTAAAATATATTTCATAATGTTGTGTACAGGTATGGAAAAGATTGATATTGAAAACACCGAGGAGGATAAGAAGCCAAGGCTTGGGTCATTCAAGAAAAAGGCACTTAATGCCTCCAACAAATTTAGACAATCTTTACGAAAAACTGGCCGTAGAAATAGTAGGGTGATGTCTGTTGTGTTTGAGGATGAGCATGATGCGGAGGAATCAAAGTCAGTTGATGCCTTTCGTCAAGCACTTATATTGGATGAATTACTTCCTGTACAACATGACGATTATCATATGATGCTAAGGTAAATTCATTGTCATTAAATTCACATGTGATGCGATGCGATGCCTGATGACAATTGTATTTGTACTTGATACAGGTTTTTGAAGGCCAGGAAATTTGAATTAGAGAAATCAAAGCAGATGTGGTCTGATATGATTAATTGGAGGAAGGAATTTGGTGCAGACACTATCATGCAGGTACTTTTGAAATATTCAGTAACTCAAAAATATTCAGAAAATTTGAATTAGATAAATCAAGTTTTATTACCTCTTTCTTAGGACTTTGAGTTCAAGGAAAAGGAGGAAGTCGTTAAATACTATCCTCAAGGGCATCATGGAGTTGACAAAGAAGGAAGACCAGTTTATATCGAAAGAATTGGTCAAGTAGATTCTACCAAGCTCCTACAAGTCACGACAATGGACCGATATCTTAAGTACCATGTGCAGGAGTTTGAGAGGACGTTCAACGACAAATTGCCTGCCTGCTCCATTGCAGCCAAAAAACATATTGATACAAGCACAACAATTTTGGATGTGCAAGGAGTGGTATGTTTGGATATTTCTTCCATAGGAAGTTTATAGCAATTACTAACTTAATTTACATTAATAATGCCTCAGGGACTTAAAAATTTCAACAAATCAGCAAGAGAACTTCTTCAATGCCTCCAAGGTGTTGATGGCAACAATTATCCAGAGGTACTTGTTCTCTCGCTCGGCTGAAGCCATTAGACATACTTTTTGATGAAAATTTTCAAGTTTGTGTTGCTTACATGAATATTTTTATCCACTGTTTAGAGCTTGTGTCGTATGTATATCATCAATGCTGGTTCTGGATTCAGGCTATTATGGAACTCTGTTAAGTCATTCCTTGACCCTAAGACAACCGCAAAGATCAACGTAAGCCTAAATTCATCTTCAATCAGAATAGACTGCCTTTATGATTTTCATAGGAATAACAAATTCATGCTTCTTATTTGTTAGGTTCTTGGTAACAAATACCAGAGCAAGTTGCTTGAAATAATTGATGCCAGGTAAATACAGGTGAACTTAAATATTCTCTTCCGCTTTCTGAGATTTCAAGTATACCTCCAACTAATGTGCAACTCTGATTCTAGTAAAAAAAATATAAGAAATTATCTATTTAGTATGAATTTTGCATGACTAACTAAAGTTCATATATAGAGCCCTAAAGAGAGTTGTTTGTCACTGCCTTGCATCAGCGAACTTCCAGAGTTCTTAGGCGGTACTTGCACTTGTGAGGACAAAGGAGGATGTATGCTTTCTGATAAAGGGCCATGGAATGATCCAGAAATAATGAAGGTTAATTTCATCCCTGCATGTAGTTTTGATGTTCTAGCGCTAAGTACGTTTGAACCATTGCCATTCGCATTGATACATGATTAATTTATGCCAGATGGTTCACAGTGGTATGCATAAATGTACAAAGAAAACTTCCATTCCAGTTGATGAGAAAACAATTTCAGAGGATGGGAATGCCAGGCCAAAGGTGCCTCATCGATCTTCCATATTTGTTGTTTTCTGATTCTTTATAATAACATTTTAGTTAAGTGATTTCAATACATGTTGTAGGACGCAAAGAAGAGCAATTCTATTAATATGAGAAGTGCATCTTCCAAGATCCAGAGGGATCATGTATCACCTACACAGCTCTCCACTGTCCACGAGGAAGTAAGGTTCTTCTTCATCCACCACATATTAGAATAGAATCCTCATGAAATGAACTTGAGCTTCACTAGAATAAAAGCATACTAATGCATTTTCTTATTCCCTATAAAATAGCCTTCAATAATGCTTGGTACTCTACCCTTCAATCACAGTTGATTTTCTGAAACAAATTGAAATGTTTTTATAGGATGATATAAATAAGAAGCATCCTAGTTCATATGATCGTGATAAATACATCCCTGTTGTTGACAAAGTAATTGATCCAACTATTCCTAAAGCTAACAAAGCCGACAACTACGCCATTGCTAAAGGTACAGCCTCTCATTAATTGTATACCACACGTTTTAATAGTTGATATATTAACTATTACATTCCCTGTTTTCAGCTTCAGATTTCTTACCCATGCATGATATTTCTAAGTCCCCCGATGGATTTAGAAACCACCTTTTCACAGGAGTGATGACATTTGTGATGGGTGTGGTGACAATGGTGCGAATGACACGCAACATGCCAAGAAAGCTTACAGATTCGACTCTCTTGTCAGGTTCTTTAAAAGGAGTTGATATGCATGTTAAACCAGTACATGGTCAAGAATATCGGTTGAGTGGACCTGCCATCTCAAATAATGAGTACTTCAGCATGATGAAACGCATGGGAGAGCTAGAGGAGAAGGTTATTAGTCTTAGCAACAAGCCTAGTTCCTTACCACCGGAAAAAGAGGAAATGCTTAACAATGTCATGAGTCATGTTGATAAATTGGAGCAAGAGCTTTGTGCAACCAAAATGGTATTTACTTGTCTTGATTATCATTTAATTTCAGTGACATAATACTAATATTAATATTATTATTGGCAGGCACTTGAGACAGCCCTTTCCCGTCAAGAGGAGCTCTTAGCCTACATTGAGAAGAAGAAGAAAAAAAAGAATTTCTTTGGTTTTTAAGGCAACACACACAAGAAATAATGTTGTTTGAATGGCCGATGACTCAAAGCTTATTTAAATTCTGCATCTGCAAATTGCAATGCAAGTTAATATGAGCTACTGTATATGATCTGATCTGAGCCGGCTATTGCTTCTTTTTAGATTTTCATTCAGCAACAATTACTTCTTAATTTGCAGCTTGCATTTTTGCTTCTAATTAGTTTTCTGTGTATATATGATGGATAAGAGCAGTTTGCATTAGTTCTAATTCATATTCTCGCCTTACCTTTCTTCTTTAACATACTTTCCCATCTTGCTTCCTTCTCCTCTGTCAAAATATAATACTGGAGCCTGTACATAATGAAAACTAAACAGGAAAAATAATACAAGAGCTAGGTAGCAAATTATCACACTTCCATCGTCTCAAAAACAAATTATTACACGATACATTTTCAACAGATACAAATATGTGGTACTGAATTTTCAAAAATCCCCATTGCAGTTGGTGCCAACAACATCCAAATATTTGTTTATCCCTAAAATGGTATGTCAAATAGAGTACATATGCATCCATGTCTAATGACACTACACCAAATATCATCTTTATATAGTCACAATTAATTAATAACAACAACAACAACATACCCAGTGAAATCCCACTAGGTGGGGTCTGGGGAGGGTAAAGTGTACACAGACCTTACCACTACCTCGTGGAGGTAGAGAGGCTGTTTCCGGAAGACCCTCAGCTCAAGTGTAACAAAGCCAAGTAAAGGAAGAGAATTATATAAAGC
>JAJOOR010014131.1:0-17758 GCA_036250505.1 Solanum acaule | reverse complement strand
TTATAGAGGACCTTCAATTGATTTCAGGTAAGCCTCAATTTTATTTTTGTTTATTTAAATATCATGTAATAGTTTTATTCTTGATTGGATTTGACTAGTGCAAATTAAAGGATAATTTTGCACATGAGATTGTGATCAATATAAGTATAACTTAAAAAATATGTATTTTCCTATTCCGTACACCTAGCTTTTGTTTCCGTAGAAATAATCATGAAATCGTTATTATTCACATAAGTGTGTATGAGAGAACATCAAAATAAATTTCTCTCATCCATAATTTTATATTTTTTTTTCAAACCAAAGCTTTATATGAATTTGCATTGGGAATGAAATGAACTTTGATTAATTTTTTTAAGACATACAAAAATATATATATATATATATATATATATATGTATCAATATATGTTTATCTAATTATGTATATATTTTTTTGTTTCAGATTGATCCGGGGATAGAGCTTACTTCACCTTGGATAGGAGATTGACTAGCAACAACCTAAATCATCAAACAAATGCTATAGAATTTTTTATATTTAGTTGTTGTGAATGTTTTATCATTTAAAATGTAATGTTGAAGTTATTATACACAAGTTTGTATTACTTTTATTTGACATGTGTTTGAACTTGTGAAGCTTATAAATATAAATTTGTTTAGGGAAATTTTATTTGCAATAAGTGTGTTATTCAATAAGATTATTTATTTATATTATTTTAAGGCTTACTGTAAATCGAATTTCATTTTTATTATTATGATATTAATAATTTTATAAAACTCCACAAATCAAATTATGTAAATATTGATCTTATATAACAAAAAATAAAAATCTACAAAAATAAAAATTTTAAAATAGTGAGATGGTATTGTGAAGGTTCTAAATCGTCACAAATTGATACTATAAAACCTCCACAAATTTATTAGTCATTTTGTGGGGGGCGTCGTGGAGGTTTACTAAAACCGCTACAAATATGCTCGTGGCAAGAGTAATTGTAGCATTTTAAAAAACCGCCACAATTTAATTTGTGTGGTCCTAAAAATGCCACAAATTGACAAAATGACCCCCATAAATTGAGCATTTTTTTGTAGAATTGAGAGGAAATTGGAGACTACCGATTGATATTTGATTGACGCTGGAAGTAAGTAATGATAGTTCAATGAGCTCTTTTTTTCCCCTGGCAGACTTGTATACTCTTGTCCTATTGGGGATAAAGGACACACTTTTTATCCTTAACTAGGGGTAAATAAAAACATTTTATTAATAAAAACGTTCTTCTCTTAATGGGCTTGTTCAGTGTGAATCGAAATTAGCCAGGGTATTAAGCTTTGGATACTGGGCGATTAATCCCAAAAATAGAAATTCACTAGCTATGATTCTTATCATCAACATAGTACAACTTTGTCATCCTCACCTCTTCCCCCAACCGGAACTACGATCCGTAAATCATGCAATCATTTTACTAGTTGAGACAAGTATGACAACTCCATTGCAAATCATTTTACTAGTTGAGACAAGTATGACAACTCCATTGCAAATCATTTTACTAGTTGAGACAAGTATGACAACTACATCGCAAATCATTTTACTAGATTTTCCCTTTATTTCCAAAAATATTTGGAACATGAATGGAGCAATGATAGAGTAGCAACCCTAATTTGCTTTGTTAGGTACCAGAATTCAAGATTCAATTTAGCCCTTGAAACTTCAAGTAGTCATGCCACTAGCTTCTTCTGATGATTACTCATCTCTTTTTTATTAGATGTGAGTGTTGTTAGTTAAAGTTGTTTCTATCCTCAATTCTTGAACCTTGGATTGTTGTAATCTCTTATTTAAATTTTTTTACTATACTGAATTCTTGAATCTTGATTTGTACTATCCTCGATTCTTGACTTTTGACTATTATAGTTCTTGTTTTAAGATTGTTCTTATCCCAAAAGATTGTACTTATCCTCAATTCAGGAATCATGATTACTAGAATCATGATTACTGTAATCTCAATCTTCTTTTAAATAGCACATGACCTGCCCTTTTTCCTCTTTCATTTACTTTAATTTTATTGTAGTCAAACCATTTCACTTGATTCACATTGGAGTTAGTATTAATCTCTACTTTTATATGAGTTTTTCTATGAAAAAGTGTCAACCTCCTGGCATTTTCTTTCCTATGTTATATTCTTTGGCTTTGGATTTTGATTTTAATGAGATATGACAACAACCTCCATAGATTATGTCTTTATATGAACTTCAAATCATTCCATACAAAAATATCTAGTTCTGACTATACATATATGGGGTGGAATGGATGGCTATGAACCAGGTTTACTTACCAGACTCTAGAGGTGTCTAAATTCTTCATCCATTGTACTTGAGTCATATCCATGAATAAAATTGATTTAGAATACTGTTCAAGAGATTTTTCCTTGTTATATATTAAGTATTTTAGATTATAATTGTTATAATCTATGTCGGAAAAGTTTTCCTCCGGTGAGCTTGGGATTTTTTGGGCTTTATCAAATTCAAATCTTTCTAAACATGCTTCTCTATGAACTAATGTTTTTTCTGCTTTTGTATCTTTGAACTTAGTTCAAATGCTTGATGTATGTGATGATGTGGAGTCCATACTTATTTCTTCTCTCTCCCCCCCCCCCCCCCAACCCCTCCCCTCCCTACTCCTCTTAAGATCTATTTATGTAATTGTGTATTGGTATATCACAGTTTTCTAAACTATTTATCTTGTGGTTGAATTACAAGTTTTTTGTTTTGTAGACGACTGAAGATTTTTTGTACCGTGTCTATTTAAGGAAACATTTGCAACACTTAAGGTAAATGTTGTTTTGCCCGTTTGTTGAAATTAAATAATTATAATTCAATACCGGTACAAGTAACTATAGATGTCACATCCTTATTAAATATGACAAATTTTTTTACTCTTCTTTCTTATTGTAAAACCTTACATCCGATAGAAATGTCAAGAACATTAGATGTTTTCATATGCTTTGTATCTCTTGGGACTTATGTAAAGGTAAAAAACTTTTTAAGAAATCTAATAAAATAATTCTAATTAGGAAAAATATTGAATGTGTAATCATGATCTTTACAAAGAAACAAAAAAAAGAAATACAATTAATATTCTACTAGTGAAGTTATTTTGTCAACTTGCTCATTGTTTGTGTCTATTTGAAATAGCTCTCCATACAAATGTTAACTGTCATTACAATATCTCCTTAATTAAACATATTTTGTCTATTTCCTCTTTCACCTTACCTGATTGGAAACCATTTTAATAAATATGAAGTACCCATATAGTAGATTACATTATTGACTACTATCTGATACTTTTCACCACAGAAATTTTGTGAGAATCATCAGTCTTATTGTCAGGCTACATAAAATTTTATTTTAGATGCCAGATATTTATGATCGTTTTTGTCATGTGTTGTAACTCATCCATTTTCTGAATCCTCTGCAAGAACTTTCCATTTTAATGCTTGAACCTTTCCTTGTAGATCTAAAAGAAAATGAGCACCAAACAAACATGTAATAGCTCCTTTTGGACAAGAGATGAGGATAAAATATTTGAGAATACCCTAGCAATTTACTCTAAGGATATCAATCTATTGACGAAGATACAAGAAGCACTTCCAGGAAAATCACTTGACGATATCCTAGATCACTATAATATATTAGTCGAAGATGTGAAGGCCATTGAGTCTGGCCTTGTTCCATTACCTAATTATCCAAAAATGCAAGGTGATTCCAGCAAGAAAAGTTCAAAAGCAGATGCAGAATGGCAAAGAGGGACTCCTTGGACAGAACAGGAACATAGGTGGGTTTTCTATACAGTTCTTGAGGACAACATTAATAATCTTAATTGATGCTTATAATCATGTTTTGTAATGTCTTACACTTGTTTCCTAGATTAACTTCAATACTGATATTAACTTATTTCTCTCTCTTTCCTACTATAGGTCATTTCTCCGGGGCTTAGAGATATATGAAAAAGGTGACTGGAGAAGTATATCTAGACATTGCGTGATGACAATAACACCAATGCAGGTGGCTACCCATTCCCAGAAGTTTTTCAAGCGCCTCAATGCCACCAAAAAAGGGAATAGAAAACCAAGAGCAAAAGCAAGTGTTCTCGATATAACTAGTGTGGATGTTGAAGCTGCTGGAACTTCACAAGTGCGAAATACTGTGGACATGATTGGGCATGCTTGCAGAGGATCACAAACACTGCCAACAACTAATAATGAGAGCATGTTGCCCGGAGAAAGAACCAACGCTGAGCAGATGATAGCAGTGGCTGGAGGAGAGTCCTCAGACCATAATGTTGCACTTATCAATGGAATGAATAGTTTGCTTCCTTATGCGTATGATGAGTTCATAATTGGCATTGATGACTTGATTATGGAGCAGGAGGACGTTAATGAACCCGAGAACAATGTTGTTGCTCCTGCTCAGTTACCTCCCGGTGTCCCCTCATCTAGCTTTGGTACTGTTGGCGATGAAGGCTTCTTTGATCTGGATGACCTGTTCCCAGATCAGGTGTAGGGACTAGGATTTTTGAAGACTTATTTCATTATGCTAGACAATATTACTTTTCTTTAACTACTCCTAGTACTCTTGCTGTAGGGACTAGGATTTTGTGCATCGTCAAATGCTTTTGAGGGACTATAATCAAATGCTAAAACCTTTGTTAAAAATTGTTTTTGAGTTCTTACAAGCTCTTAGTTTTTGTAGTTTGTTGGTTTTTTTTCCGCCAAAACCTGATCTTACAAGAGAATAAAATATTTTTGTACTCTCATGGCAAAAATCAAATGCAACAAAGCTAGTTTATTTATGTATTGTGTCATTGTTACCTGATCAAAATGATTTAGTAAAGAATGATAGTTTGATGAGCTCTTATTTTCCTGGAAAACTCGTAAACTCTTGTCCTATTGGGGTTAAAGAACACTCTTTTTATCCTTAATAAGAGGTAAGCAAAAACCTTTTTTAAAATTGAGACGTTCTATCCTTAGTGGGCTTATCCAGTATGAACCGAAATTAGCCAAGGCATTAAGCCTAGGATACTGGGTGGTTAATCCCAAAAGTACAAATTCACTAGCCAAGATTCTTATCATCAACATATTATAACTTGGTCATCCTCACCTCTCCTCCCGGATAGAACTACGACCCATAGAACGTGCAATCATTTTATTAGTTGAGACAAGTATGATAACTCCAATGCAAATTAGTATCTACAATTATGTTTCCACAATAAACATGTGTGGGGAATGTAGCAGCATTTGAACCCATCGAGTCAGAGACAGTCAAAACAAGTGTTCTCTCGCGGAAACACAACAGAATTCTCCTAAATAAGTCGAGTGTATCCCTACAATCACAGCTAGATCTACAATATTCTCCGACTAAAATCTTTGACAATGTTGTCTGACAAAACCTAGTACATTGAAACGTTGGATGAACTTCCTTGCTGAATTTAAGATTCTAAGAATCTAATTTTGTTGGCATCGCCTACTTTTGTAAAGGAAGATATTTCCTATCATAAATGTCATACTAACATCCATAGGACTTTATTCATCAAAATTTTCCCAAACTATTCAAGTTGCCCAAAATTTTCCACTGGTTACTTCAGCTACATATTTGTTTTCCTCTGAGAAAACTGTGAGCTAATGAGCTCATCAATTCATTGATGAACCTGGACACAAACTGAATGTAGAAGAAGAAAGGGAGAGAATTTTTATTGATGATTAACTGCAACAACATACAAAGTGTGACTCTCAACAAGTACTTTTATAGCTAGGAATTGAGATAACAAACTAACTAATTATTGACAGCTCATGATTCAGTGTAACCAATTAATCTGTTAACTAACTAACTATCCATTAACTAACTAACTAATTGAAAAGTGAACAGTGTTAACTAGTTAGCTAAGTGATGAATTAACTAAGTGATGATGAATTGAATTGTATTTGAACACACCCCCTCAAGCTAAAGGGTGCATGACATTAAGCACACCAAGCTTGCTGAGAATATGTAGATGTTGGGCCTGAGACAAGCCTTTGGTCAATAGATCTGCAACTTGATGTTGAGTAGGAACATGAACAGTGTCTATCACCCCTGCTTTGATCTTGTCTCTGATAAAATGACAGTCAATTTCAATATGCTTAGTCCTTTCATGGAAGACTGGGTTGGCTACAAGTTGAATGGCTGACTTACTGTCACTAAAAAGAGTCACATGCACCTGAATAGGAACTTCTAGCTCGGTGAATAACCCCAACAACCAGGTGATCTCAGATACAGCTGAAGCCATGCTACTGTATTCAGCTTCAGCTGAGCTCCTAGAGACAGTGTGCTGCTTCTTAGACTTCCAGGACACCAAGGAATCACCAAATCTCACCACATAACCTGTAATAGACCTTCTAGTATTAGGACAACTAACCCAATCAGAGTCACACCAACAAGTTAACATAGTGGCAGGTTTAGCTTGTAAGCAAATACCTTGACCTATAGTTCCCTTCAAGTATCTTACTACCCTTGTAGCTGCTTTCCAATGTGACCTTTTAGGAGACTGAATGAACTGACTGAGAGTTTGGACTGCATAACTAATGTCAGGTCTTGTAATATTAGCATAAAGAAGCTTTCCAACTAATCTCTGATAAGCAGTAATGTCATGAAGGACCTCATCTCCAGTAACACCATTCACCAAATCATATTCCACTGAGGTAAGTCTTAGGTTTGATTCAAGATGAGTCATAGCAGGTTTAGCACCAGTGAGCCCTACATCAGCAATAAGTTCTAAAACATACTTCCTTTGATTCAAAACAACTCCCTTGGAGGATCTCAGCACCTCAATCCCCAAAAAATATCTGAGTTCTCCTAGATCTTTTAACTTGAATTGTTGATGTAGATTCTCCGTGGCTTCTGTAATCATCTGATCATTGTTGCCTGTGATTAATAGATCATCAACATAGACTAGGACAATGACAAGTCCTTCATTCTTCTTTAGAGTAAAAAGAGAGTAATCATGTGCACTCTGAGTGAAACCAGCAGACAACAAGGCAGTAGTAAGCTTCAAGTTCCATTGTCTAGAGGCTTGTTTAAGCCCATACAAGGACTTGAGCAACTTGCAAACTTTTGTCTCCCCTGGCTTCCTGAAACCTTCAGGCATCTCCATATATACCTTCTCATCTAGATCACCTTGGAGAAATGCATTGTAGACATCCATTTGATAGAGATTCCATCCCTTAGATACTGCTAGAGCAATCACACATCTAACTGTTACCATCTTTGCAACTGGAGAAAAAGTATCATGATAGTCCATTCATTCTTGCTGACTATATCATTTTGCAACCAGCCTGGCCTTGAACCTCTCCACCTCACCATTTGCCTTATATTTGACCTTATGCACCCATTTATATCCCACTGTATGCATCCCTGGTGGTAAGTCAACTATCACCCAAGTTCTGTTATCTTCAAGAGCTTGTATCTCCTGCTTCATAGTATGTATCCACCTATCATCTTTGACTGCTTGTCTGAAGTGTTTGGGCTCCACAGAATCAGACATTTTACTGAGATAGCCTCTATAAGATGGTGTTAAGCTGTCATAACATAGAGAATTGACCTGAGGATGTCTAGTACTACTTTGCTTCTTGACAACAGTAGTATAATCTTTCATCCCAGTAGGCTCTTTAGTGCTTCTTGTGGTCATTCTAATAGGAGGATCTGGAATCACAATAGGATTATGTGTAGTCTCATCAGAGACATCTTGTAAAGAAGAATTCTCACAAGTAAATTCTTCTGAAATCTCATTATCATGCTGAACAACCTCATTATCTAACACAACACTGTCTTCAATATGAGGATCCCTATCAGTATGAGTACTTCCATCATGTAGATTGACACAATTATCCATCTCTAAAGGAGAGTCAGAAACAGAGACTGATGGTTTGTGTCTGTGGCATCACTTGTGCAAATGGGAAAACATCCTCATGAAAAATCACATCTCTATGCACAGAGATCTTATTGTACTTAATGTCCAACAATTTATATCCTTTTTGAAGCTCAGAATATCCTATGAGAATAGCAGGGAAAGACCTTTATGCAAACTTATCACCTCTTGGCAGCACTAAGGTATGACAAAGACATCCTAGTGTCCTCAAATGAGAAAGAGAAGGTTGCTTGGCAAAAAGAATTTCATAAGGACTTTTTTTCTCAATGGCAGATGAAGGTAACCTGTTCATTAAGTAGACATCAGCCTTAACACAATAGCCCCAAAATCTAACAGGCAAATGTGATTGAAATCTGATAGCTCTAGCAATGTTGAGAATGTGTCTGTGTTTGCTCTCTACCACACCATTTTGTTGAGGTGTGTGAGGACAACTACTTTGGTGTAAAATGCCTAGCTCTTGAAATAACCTTGTGCTCTGAGAGTTAAAGAACTCAGTACCATTATCAGACCTCACAATTTTAACATGAGAATCAAATTGAGTCTTGACCATTAGCAGGAATTTTTTTACAGCAACAATGGTTTTAGATTTCAACTGCAATTGGTAAATCCATACAAACCTACTATAGTCATCCACAATTGTTAGAAAATAATGTTTCTTATCCATAGTAGTGGTCTTATAGGGGCCCCAAATATCCATGTGAACAACATCAAAACTTACAGATGCTCTAGACCTACTGATAGGAAATGCAAGTCTAGTTTGCTTAGCTAATGGACAAACTGAACACTTAGAAAGAAGTTCACTGTCTTTATTGGTATGAACTACCCTTAAAATCTTCAGGACTTGAGCAGAAGGATGTCCAAGCCTCTTATGCCAAAGAGAAACATCATTGATTATTGCTCCTGCAGTAATCACTTTCTTCTGACATGTGACTTCTTGCTTGTGTGGTGGTGGAACTTTACCCTTAAACATGTATAAACCTCCATCTTCTTTACCAATCCCCTTCACCTTGCCACTGAAGAGGTCCTGAAACACACAGAAGCCAGGATAGAATGATACAAAATAAGACAATTCCCTTGTGATTTTTGAAACTGATAATAAGCTGAATTTGAAGTCTGGAACATGTAGAACATTCTTCACTGTCTTGTTATCAAACACAGAGACCTCACCAATATGACTAATATCTACCTTGTCTCCTGTAGGCAAGTGTACCTGGTTCTTCTGTGATTTAGCTAACACCTGACTCTTTGTGAGTGAATGAGTGTCTGCTATAATGTGATGAGTTGCACCAGAGTCTATGATCCAATCTTGAGTGAAATTATTTGACATTAAACAAGTAGTTATACCTGCCATGTTGACCTGCTTAGAGTCATGTCCTTCTTTGTTTAACATGTTTAGTAACTGCTTGTATTCATGATCTGTGAATGCATGACCTTTTGCCATGAAGGCCCTGCTTTCATCTTGACTAGTGGAAGTCCCTTAAGAGTAATCACAATGGCTACCAGATGCATTGTTTGCTGAGTGTTGTCCTCCATATTCACTAGAACTTCCTGCATTTCTCAAATTCACATTGTTAGTAGTAGAGGACTGTCTACCATAACCACCTCCATTGGTAGAGTTAGATGCACTGTGTGTGTTGCTATTTCCATAGCCTGATCCTGACCTTCTCCTTTGCTTCCAATCCTCTGGGTAACCAATCAACTTATAGCAATTCTCTTTAGTGTGCCCAGTAAAATGACAAAAGTCACACCTCTTCCCTTTGTAATACTCTCTTCCTGGATTATTGTTCACATTAAGTGCTATTGATTCTCACTTCTCTACTGCATTAACAACAGCTGATAAATGCTGAATCTCATCTTCAATAACCATAGCATAAGCCTGATTAATGAAATGTGTAATTCCTTTCAATTAGATCTGTCTCCTAGCTTGATCATAAGAATCATTTAAATCACTTAAAAATTGAATTAACATTTGTTGTTGCAGATGATCAGCATAATCTTTCGATTGAGGACATGTACAACAAGGATTTGGTATCACAGCATCATATTCACTCCATAATGTTTTCAACTTAGTGAAATAATGTGATACAAAATCTGTACCTTGTGTGAGTGTGGTGAGTTCCCTATGTAGCTGATAGATCCTCATTCTGTTCACCTTGTCAAATCGTTCTTTCAAATCTGCCCAAACTGCAAATGTAGTAGTTGCATATACGATTCCACTGAGTAGATCATCACTAACAGTGTTCATTAGCCAGTACAATACAATCGCATTACACGTCTCTCATTGTTCATGAAGCTCATCCTTGTACAATCCTCTAGTACAAGCTCCTGTCAAAAAACCAAACTTTCTCTTCCCTAGAAATGCAATCCTCATCGACCTGCTCCAGATCCCATAGTTCTCTGATCCAGTCAATTTTATGGGAATTAGTACAGCTCCTGAAGCGTCTGATGGTCCGATGTACAGAGGATCATTTTGATCGAACTTAGGACCCGTCATTGATGAATGCTCAAAAGAAAACAAGTTGAAGGAGAAGACTCTGCTTTCGTCTAAGACTTCCTCTGCTCATACACAACCAACATCGATTGCTCAGAGCTCTGATACCATGAGAAAACTGTGAGCTAATGAGCTCATCAGCTCATTGATGAACCTGGACACAAACTGAATGTAGAAGAAGAAAGGGAGAGATTTTTTATTGATAGTTAACTGCTACAACATACAAAGTGTGACTCTCAACAAGTACTTTTATAGCTAGGAATTGAGATAACAAACTAACTAATTATTGACAGCTTATGATTCAATGTAACCAATTAATCTGTTAACTAACTAACTAATTGAAAAGTGAAAAGTGTTAACTAACAGTGTTAACTAGTTAGCTAAGTGATGATGAATTGAATTGTATTTGAACATCCTCTTTGCTAAATCTCCAGAATCATCGAGTAAGGACTTTGTTAGTTTATCATTAAGCACATGAATATCATATAAAGACGACACGATTGGTGAATTTCACACGTAATCAGCAATACCTACCATTAACAAAATAAAATTGTATGACTGCAAAAGCAGAACATATTCTAGCTAATGAAAATCAAACCTCTGGTCCTCATGATAGATGACTAAAAGAAATAAAGTTCTTTTAATTGTCTATGACTAGGCTTGCACCCATGAGAAGTAGACTGACTTGAATTCTTTGTATACATCAAACAATTTATGACTATATTTGTCACGACCCGAGTCTACACCCTGGACATGGCCGGCACTCGAAGACCATTGCTGGTCCCCAAGCGAACCCTCATCCTAGCTAACTACAAGCGAAAGACTAACTCAAGCATGCAAAAGCTTAAAAATTGAATAAAATTCATGAAACTTAAATAGAAAGCTTTAACTTAAAAGAAAACTCTGAATAAAATAAATTATTCAACTCGCCATAAAATAGGCAAGTTAAGTCTTTAAAATATTTAATAAAATAAATAATACAGAATTCTCAACTATACTAACTATCTATGAAGCCTCTAACTGATAAATATGAAAGTCGGGACAAGACCCACGACATCCTAACTAAAATGAAAAGTAAATGAAATCCTCTGAAAACAAGGAGGCTCACCATAGCTGACTCGAACTCCCGAATGTATCAACGAATCTCCTGTTGATGATCCTGAACATCTGTGTCTGCATCATGAAAAGATGCAGGTCAAATGGCCCAGTACGTGGAATGTACGAGCATGTAAGGGGAATTCTAAAACATAAACATAAGCTTGAAACTTGATAAAAAAAAAAAAAGGAAACATACTTACCTCTTCTCAAACTTACTCAACTCAAGGAATACTCAAGGATGCTCAAAACTACTCAAACTTACTCAACTCAGAAGTACTCAAGGATAAGATACTCAACTCAAAGATATGTTATTCGACTCTGGGTACTCAACTTTGGATACTTAACTGAACTCATTTCATTATAAAGCAGTTTAAAACAAGTGCAATATAAAGAAAAGGAAAACTATTTAAAACATGATGTCAACCCATAATCATAAATTCATAAAAGACATACCATACTCCCTCTCAAAGTCTATTTGTGCAATGCATGAATGAAGTCTCATACCCCCATTCATACTAAGCAGAACCCTTTGAGGAACCATGCAATTACTGTTGTGGGAGTTTCTCTAACCGACAACCATCACTTAAGAACTATAGTGATGATACAACGCTTTACCTCACGCTGCCGAGGCCCATTCTATACCTTGCCGTGATATAGGAAGCTAACTCACTAAGTGGATCCACTAGTCTATTGTGAAAATGATTCATCTAAAAAGTATAACCCTTTTCTACCCATGGTGGCTACATGGTTTATGGAGACTTGAGTTAATATGAACTCGCATCCCCATATCGATGCTCAATACTACTCCCAAAAATATACTTAGTTCATATGTTTTTTTAAAAAAAAAAAAAACTTCTTCTGTGGTTTGAGATTAGTGCTCAAAAACTTAGTTCAAAGGCTATTTTGGAAATCTCAGTTTCCCTTCTTGTTTCATTTAGAAAGTTATTTCTCTTTTCTGAAAACTAGCCCCAAGGCTCTTTGAAAATCTCAGTTTCTGTTCTTATTTAAATGTGAAAACATTTAAAAAATTCTTTGGGAATACTTAGTTCCCTAATAGCTTTTGAGAAATGAACTCAACTCTTTACTCTTTGCTTAACTTGAAACTTTCAGTCTTAAAACGATGTTAAAAACATTTGTGAAAGACTTTTGAAAAACTTTAAGAATTTATCTTGACTTCTCTTGACTTTGATCTTAACTGCTCTTGACTTGACTCTTAACTGATCCTTCAATTGAATTATGGATTTAAGGATTAAGATTTGTGATTGGAAGGATTTCATGTTGTTTAGGAATGATTTTAAATAGCTAAACATGAGAAAAGACCAAAAATCAATATTTGAAGGTGGGTCCGCGACGCGGAGAGGCTTTTAAATTTTGGTTTCGAAAACAACTTTTGAGGCAGAACACTCTGTGTCAGCGACGCGACGCGAAACAGAAATTCCCAAATCAGAGAAGTGGCTGCGCGACGCGGAGGGGGTTCCAAATTTCGACCGACGAAATTTCTTCTTCGTTTCCTAACCCCAATTCGCCTAACTTCAATTCTTTTTCTCAATATCTCTTTAGATTTAAATACCCAGCACAAGAACACAAGAATCTAACTCTAACAACTCTAAAAATCGACACAATAACCTCAAGAACTCCTCAATCTCAGCCCAATTCAAGAACGAAAGCAATTTCATGAATACATAACAAGAACATCAAAGCTTCAACTTTCTAGAACGAATTTAACGCTGAAATTAACATGATTGGCGTGTGGGTAAACAAACCCAACACTATGGAAGCTTACATACCTGAAAGAATCATCTTCTTGAAGCAACTTGAAGGAAAATCTTGAAAGATGAACCCTAGCCTTAGCATATATTGATTTTCTTGAGCGTAGAATCTTTGGAGTGAATGAGAGGGTTTAGATTTAAGAAAACTAATTTTCTACACGTTTAGGGCAATTTAGATGACCTCCTAAGGGTTTTTAGGACTAAAATACCCCTAAAGAAATAATTAAAACGAGCTGGGAGTCGGAAAGATCTTTCACCAGGCAGTGAGGTCCGTGTTGGCTCCGCGTCGCGGAGCTGCTGCCAGGTTTGCGCGACGTTAGTAAATCGATCATAACTTTTTACTCAGAGGTCGTAATTGAGCAAACTCGGTGGCGTTGGAAAGATAACTTGAAGGGCTTTAATTTAATATCTTATGGGTCTCCTAAATCCTTCTGTACTAAAAGTTATGGTGACTTGAAGTTGACCCAAAATTTAAGAAAACTAAGGAATGACTTGAATGCTTTTCTCTTTGGTTCTTCTTGGAACTCAAGGTGCTACATCTAGTGACCTTAATACTCAAGAAATTTTAAATTCCTTGCAAAAATCTCAGTCATTACGAAGAACGGTTCGAGTCTTAGCTCAAAAATTTTCTGGGGTGTTACAATATTTGTTTGGCATATATTTCAGAAGTGGTAGAAAGATAGATAATTCATTTCTGCGAAGACTTATTATTATTATTTTATAAGAAACCATATGTACAAAGGTTGTTCAAAATTTGAACATTCTTACATTTATTTTCATCATCATAATCTTCTTACTTTATTCCCCAATGGTTTAAAGAAAATGACAACAATAAATCAGACCAAGCTCGAATTGAGAGTATGACTTGTAGGTAACGTGACTAGATTCGTTCAGAAAATCATATGGCCTGGGCGAGGTAAAACTTATGCACACTCGATATTTACATCATACTAACAGTGAATGCCAGATACATGATTTGATGTAAACTCGAGTACGGATAAGTATTTGCTGACCAATCGGCAATATCAAAGAGGATATGGGATAGCATGTAAAGGATGAGCTTTGGGTGTGATTGAAACCAAATTTATCATCCATGTTTAAGTCTTTTGGCTCAATGTCCACCTCAAGTTTCCAATTGAACGAATTCAACATCGAGCCCAACATTACTGGAACCATTCTCAATGCAAGTGGCAAGCCAGGGCATATTCTTCGGCCAACACCAAATGGAATCAAATCAAAATCTTTTCCTCGCACATCCAATTCTATACTCTGGAACCGCTCAGGTTTAAATACCAAAGGTTCCTCCCAAAAAGTAGAATCTCGACCAATTGCCCACACATTGACTAGTACCAATGAACCCTTTGGAATGATATAGTCAAACAATTTGACATCCTGATCTACTCTGCGTGGGATTAAGAATGGAGCTGGTGGATGCATTCTTAGTGTTTCTTTGACGATAAATTGCAAGTAAGGGAGTCAGGATACATCAGCTTCTTCTATTGGTTTTGTTTTTCCAATGACTCCTGAAAGCTCAGCTTGGGCTTTCTTCATAATCTCTGGTTGTCTAAGTGTTTCTGCCATTGCCCATTATAATGTGCTTGTAGTTGTATCAGTACCACCAATAAATAAGTCCTGTTACATTTTGTCTATATCTCAAATACACTTAAAATACGTCATATTATCTTAACAATGCATCGAATACAATTACTTATCAATGTATTCTCGTATCTTTTTTTTTTTTTACTTCATAGACATTCTTTTTTAAAAAAAAATGAAGTTTGTAGTCTACCTGAAAAGATATTAAGTGTCTTGTGTCTACTTGTCAACTTTACACAAGTTTAAGTGTCTACTTGTGTACACTCCTCAAAGTTAGAGGAATAAATATAAAATAATATATCACACACTCATATATTATGCCTCAAAAAAGTTATTCACGGTTGTTGAATAATTACACAATGCCTAACCTTTGAGTAATTTTCTTGGTCTATAAACTACTTTCATCCGATATTAATGTTAAATGTATATTGTACTGAGGCTTAACTTTTGAGGAACATTTTTGGTCTACAATAACACTATGTTTAAAAAAATATATATATCACTTATTTTAAAACAAATAAATAATGCTAAAAATAATTTATATAGGACCATAGTGATGACCACTTGCATTATATGAAGAAAGATACGAGAAGAGATCTAGAAGACAATGTTTACCATATAAGATTCGAGTTAAATTTTTCATATAATCATTTAACTTAAACTTTTATATAAAAGTTATTTAATTAGTATTTTTTTTACTTAAAATCATTCAACTTACAAATTAGAATTAATTAAACTAGTTTCTGGAAATTTAATATCTTCAAACTTACGAGTTCTTTTATAAGTCAATAAAGTATTTTTTGTCACTTCAAAATTACTTAACTTATGTTATACTAACGCACCACTAAGTTCGTTGTTATATTAACGCACCACGCGGAAAAAATAGGAAAAGAGCATCAAGTCATCACCCATTGAAGATCAATAATAGGAACCGATGTAATAAAATTGGGTTAAACCGATGAATTAGGACCCCAAAATTTGAGAATCGAACCATATTAAAAACCTCACCATGACCTCTGAGAAATATGAAATTATGAAATTTTGTTATAGTTGAAGTATAAGTCGTGCGATCAATTATATGACATGATTTTAAATATCAAATTTACATCGATTAACGTTATCCTCAAAAACTGAACAGGAAAGCCACCTTTGTTCCTCTTCTGTCCAAGGAGTCCCTATTCGCCATTCTACATATGCTTTTGAACTTTTTTGATTGGAATCGTTTTGAAATTCCAGATAATAAGGTAATGACCAATGCCATTTCTTGAAGGGGATTCAGAAAACAGATGAGTTCCAACAAATGACAAAAATGACCATAAATATATATATCTTGCATCTAAATAAGATTTTTTGTAACACGAAAGTAGGTAAATAGCAACAATGGCTGCAAAACATGTATTTGTTAAAATCATTTAAGGATTCTAAGAGATGTAATGAGTGTCTGATGAAAGGAACTTATAGGTGAAACGACCACACAATCAAAGTTCTCTAAAATACAAAAGATAAATTGACGAGGCTCACGTGCACAATAAGCAAGAATGATGATTCTAATAAAATTTCTATGGTGAAAGGTATCAGATAATAGTCATAATGTAATCTACTATATAGGTACTTCATATTTATCAAAATGGTTTACAATCAGGTAGGAGAAAGAGGTAATCGACAGAATATGTTTAATTAAGGAGATGGTGTAATGACAATTAACATTGGCATGGAGAACTAATTCGAACCGACACAAATGATGAGCAAGTTGACAAGATAACTTCACCCACAGAAGATACTTATTGTATACTGACCACAAAAGTCCCCAGAGATATGATGCATATTATGAAAACATCTATATTATATTGTTTACCTTTCTATCGGATGTAAGGTTATATAATAAGAAAGAAAAGTACAAAGGATTATCATATTAAAAAGGACGTGAAATAGGTTTATAGTCACTTGTACTTGTATTGAATTATAACTATTTAAAGAAAAAAAAATTACATCAAGTATTGCAAATGTTTCCCTAAATAGACATGATATAGAAAATCTTTTGTCGTCTAGAAAATCAAAAACTTGTAATTCAGCCACAAGATAAAAAGTACAGAAAATTGTGATATACTAATAAACAATTACATAGATAGATCTTAGGAGCAAGGGAGGTGATGGGGAGAACAAATAAGTATAGACTTCACAACATCACATATACATGAAGTATTAAAATCTATAAAGTGAACTAATTATACATAGAGAAGAATGTACAGAAAGATTTGAATATAATAAAGTCCGAGAAAAGCCCAAGATCACCGAGGAAAACTTCTAAGGTGTAGATTATAACAATTATTATCTAAAATACTTAATACAAAACAAGAAAAAAACTCTTGAATAGTATTCTTAAGAAATTTTTTCATCAATAGGAATAAATACAAAAGGATGAAGCTTCTACACACCTCTAGAGTCATGTAAGTAAACCTAGTTACATCCATCCCTTCCACTCCATATTTGTATAGTTAGAACTAGAGATCTTATTGTAAAGAATGATACCAACTTTATATAAAGACATAATCTATTATATGTTATTGTCAGATCTCATTAAAATTAAAATCTCAAGCCCAAAAGCATAACATGAGATTTTGTTATGTATTAAGTATTTTAGATTAAAATTGTTATAATCTATGTCGGAGAAGTTTTCCTCCGGTGAGCTTGGTAATTTTAGGGCTTTATTAAATTTAAATCTTTCTAAACATGCTTCTCTGTGAACTAATGTTTTTTCTGCTTTTGCATCTTTGAACTTAGTTCAAATGCTTGACGTATGTGATGATGTGGAGTCCATACTTATTTCTTCTCTCCCCCCCCCCCCCCCCCCCCCCCC